>APFE030660423.1:642141-687979 GCA_000404065.3 Pinus taeda | reverse complement strand
TGAGCATAGACTATTTAAAGGGGAAATTCTATCATCTTAGATCCATCTTAATTCTGGGTCCACCAAGTGCTCAGAGGGATAAATAGATTTCATCCCCCTAAGAGTGATAGATGGGGAGTTAAGATGGATATAGGTTGGTTTTTATGATAATGAAGATATTAAATAGACTTACAAAATTATATTGTAAAAACATCTTAAAGTGAATGGTTAAAGCATAGACATTGGACAAGTATATTTGTATACTCCTGTTTTAAACTGAAACAAATCCAGGGCTAAAAGGAACGGATTGATTGCACTAGTCATCCTTCCATAACTTTCCAACATATGCTGGAGTAAACAGATTGTAATTTGGGTAATTTTTCTAATTGAAAAATGGAACATACTTGTGTATTGGAAGGGTGGTTACGAGGTCCCTAGAAGTGGAGTAAACATATTGTAATTTGGGTAATTTTTCTAATTGCAATCAGGAACATAGAAGTGATGAATTTGAATTTTTCTTGGTTTTATATATAGTATTAGGTTTTTTCTCATGCTTCCTATGAATGGCACGGGTGAATTTTATCTTACACCCACTAGATTATCGATATGTAATTTTGGTAATTTTGATTTCAAAAGATATTTTAAAGAAATGCAATGATTTCATTTGTGTATTCAATAAAAACAAGATTTTATAATTGAGTAAAATATTCGCCATGTCTGGTGAGAGATTCGCCAAAAAATTATATATACATATCATATTATTGATAAAATAGCCTTCCATTTTTCCTATATATCATGGAGATTCACCCATTTACTATACATGTAAATTTAGGGGGGGTTCTTAAAATTTTCCCTGGATGATCTTTTAGATCAAATGAAAGAAGCTATTTATTTCTCCAAGCTAGAATTGCATAGTGGATACCATTAGGTCAGAGTTGCAGAACAACATGCATGGAAGACTGCTTTCAAAACAAAGCAGGGATTGTATGAGTGGCTGGGTATGCCTTTTGGCTTAACTAATGCTCCTACTACTTTCATGAGATTAATGAATGATGTACTCAGACCTTTTCTTGATGATTTTGTTATTGTGTATCTGGATGACATTCTGATATTTAGCAAAACGTGGGAAGAACACTTAAAGCATGTTAAGTAGACACTAGATGTTTTGAAAAGAGAAAAACTTTATGTTAAACTCTCAAAATGTGAATTTTACAAAACATCTCTGAATTATTTGGGTCATATAGTAGGGGGTGGTGAATTGAAGATAGATCCCTCTAAGGTGGCGGTCATTGTAAACTGGCCTAAACCTAAATCTACTACAGAAGTTAAGAGCTTCTTAGGAGCAACACAATATTAGAGGAAGTTCATTTCTAACTTTTCCTTAATTGAATCTCCCTTACATGCTTTAACAGGATTGAAAAAGGTGTTTCACTGGGGAGGAAAACAAAAAAAAGCCTTCGACACCTTGAAAAAAAGATTAGTACAACACCTGTATTAGCACTGCCTGATCTGCAAAGACCATTTGAGATAAAAACAGATGCCAGTGACTATGCCATGGGAGCACGGTAAACCCATATGTTATCATTCTGAGACATTTAATTCTGCAGTAGTTAACTATCCTACATATGATAAAGAATTGTATGCATTAGTACAGAGTGTGAAAAAGTAGAAACATTACTTAATGTGCAAAGAGACAATAATACATACTGATCATCAACCAGTTCAATATCTACACTCCCAAACTAAGTTGCAACAATCAAGACACTATAGATGGATGGGTTTTCTACGACAGTTTCATTTAGTCATTAGATATAAAAATGGCATACACAATAAAACTGTAGATATGTTATCTAGATCCATTATAAATGCATCTACTATACTTAAGCATAATCCTGTGTTACATGAGAGCTACATTGAACAATATGCTCAAGATATAGACTTTAAATATGTATATGCAACTTTAAGTCAAGGCAAACGAGTAGAGGAATTGGATTATCATGTAAAGGACTGAATCTTATACCACTTTGGGAAGTTATGCATTCCACAAACTAAAAGAGTGAAGATAATTCGAGAAGCACACACTTCTCTAATATTAGTTCACTTTGGGGTAAGTAAAACAGTTGCACAACTACAGAGATTTTGTTATTGGCCAAAAATGAATGAGACAGTTTCTAGATATGTAAGAGGGTGTACTATGTGTGCTAAAAGCAAGCCTAACAATAGAAAATTAGGCTTGTACACTCCATTACTAGTTCCTTCTCACCCTTGGGAAAGTGTTTCCATGGATTTTGTTGGAGGACTGCCTAAATCTAGGAAAGAACATGATTATCTATATGTTGTTGTGGATAGGTTCAACAAAATGTGTATTTTGATACCTTGTAATAAACAGATTACAACTGAACAAACTGCAAAATTGTTTTTTGAACATGTGTGGGTTCATTTTGGTTTACCCACTTCCATTGTATCTGATCGAGACACCCGATTTGTGGGGAAGTTTTGGTCAAGTCTGTGGGAACTGATGGATAGTAAACTGAAGAAAAGCACAACTTTTCATCCACAAACTGATGGCCAGATAGAATTAGTTAACAGGACAGTGATCCAGTTACTCAGAGGATATTGCAGCAAACATCCTAAGCTTTGGGATGAACATTTATGTTATGTGCAACATGCTACAACAGAGAAAAACATTCTTCTACACAGAGATCTCCTTTTGAGACGTGTTTTGGCTTCACCCCAAGGTCTCCTTTGGATTTTGTCTTTGGTAAAGACACCATAGTTGAGGGACACAGTGATGTGGATAGGGAAACTAGGTTCATTGAAAAAATCCAAGAGATCCACCAAGCAGTATAGGAACATCTGTAAAAGAGCCAAGCCAAATACAAGGCAATGCATGACAAGCATCAGATGGAGCATAGTTTCCAAGTTGGTGACCAGGTCTGGCTACATATCAGCAAGGACATGATGCAAGGTGAAGGTAAAATGCTAAAGCCTATCAGGTATGGACCTTTCAAGATACTTGAGAAGATTGGTGAGAATGCTTTTCGCCTTGATCTACCAGCTTACATGCACATCTACTCAGTTGTAAATGTAGATTGCTTGAGATTGTTTGAACCTTCACTAATTGAGGATCCTGAAGAGCAAAGTCAATTTCCTTCTATTGATGACCTACTACTTGAATATCTTAATGAATTGTAGGAAGACACAGTTCCTGGACAGGAAGGTGAGGACAACGCGCAGAGGAGATGTTGAGTACCTCAGAATTAGGCTCAAGGGTTCAAAGCCGAGCAGTGTAAGGTGGATAGAGATTGGACAAGTGAGACAATTGTACCCTCACTTAGTTGATGCTTGAAAACCAACTTTTGGTGGTCCAGAAGCTTTTTTAGTGGGAAGACCGTGATCCGAATTGGATCCATGAAAATTATCAAAGTGCCATGGCTGTATCAAATCAGGACAGACTTCAAATTTATAGCTATCAGGAAGACCTCTGGATAGTGGCAGTTTGCAACCAGCAAGGAACGACGAGGACCTAGATCAAAGCGCATTGACCGAGGCCCATGGAGACCGCGTAGGAGGCCAACTGGTAGTTAGGAAGCCCGAATCGTGAAATAGACGCCATTTCTGAATCGCGCATCGCTGGGCAAAACCCCTTGAGAAGGAAAGGCCCCGAGCACTCGATCACATGGGAAGCCAGGAAAATCGTAGGGAAATCGCTAAGGCAAAAGGCGGGTCCCGCGCTCCAAAACAGGTGGAATATCAGAGGCATATTGGGTGGTAAGTGGATTTGGGTAGAGAATGAGCGATTCCATTCATTACATGATGCGTGTCTGATGGATGAGAGAGAAAACCACCTCTCATTGCGAGCTAACGATCGAGCAAGTCATCCGTGTGATAAGAGCGAACACTGTAGGATCTAGGGGCTCCAGATCTGATGATGGAGATTGCACCCAATGGGAAACCAGATTTGACGGGGGGATTAAGCCACGACATATAAAAGTCTGAAGTCTGATTTGACCGCTGAGTTAGTGGATGAGTCATTCCATAGTGTAACTGAAGTACCAAACCGTTGAGGAAGAGTTGGCGCAGTTCGTGAGAGGACAAGTGGCCACTTCCCTGTGAGACGTTGGCAATGACGCAGGGGTAGGGAACTCCAAGTGAATAATAGCAGGCAATCCGAAGGGGTGGAAGAGGAAGCGAACAGTTAAGGACAAATTGGATTTAAACCATGAACAAACAAAAAACGGAATAAGGAAGGAAGGAAGAACCATAGAAGAAAAACAATGAAAGAAAAGGCGAAAGAGACAGTGAAGCAAGAAGTAGAAAACAGAGAGCCGAGTTGACCTAAGGCAGCATCGAGTAGATAAAAGGCTTGAGAGGTTCAAGCAATCCCTGTGAGGATCTATCAGGAATTGAGTACCACATTAGGCTCCTCCCATTAAAGACTAGAAAGGTTAAGATTTGGTAAGGAAAGAGTCTATGCACTCTAGTGGCTTGGGGAATCCAAGAACCACCCTACCAAGCATTATCTATTTCAGGAGACTCAGATTGAGCTCCTTACTATAAATCTCTGCTTTGAAGACACAATGAAAGAAGGCCACCACTAAGATCTAGACCAGAGACATAGCACTAGAGAATAGGGTGAACTCCTTATTAATGTGTTGTGTTCTTGTGTTGCTTACTGTGTTTTCTCTTACTGTTTTCCATTTTCCAGTGTCTGTGTATTTTGCAATTTGATCGATCAGTTGCCTGAGATAACATGGACACACACCAGCACGAGTCTATAATACCTTCATTCATTAATTATTTAACTGAGATCACTCACGAGTGCTTTTCAGATCACTGACAAGTAGACAGACACAGAATGGGATATTCTCAATAGAAGAGCACTTGGAACAATACAACTATGCCTAGTGGCATAAGTAGCGTTTAATATTTCAAAGGAAACGACAATAGAGGGTTTAATGTTGGCATTAGTGAAACTATATGAAAAACCCTCGACATCAGATAAGGTATTTCTTATGAAGCGTTTATTTAATATGAAGATGTCAGAAGTTGGATCTGTTGCTGATCATTTAAATGAATTTAATACAGTTACCAGTCAGTTAAGTTCTGTAGGGGTAACTTTTGATGATGAAGTTAGGGCTCTGTTATTTCTGTGCTCATTTCCAGAAAGTTGGAATGATTTAGTTATGGCCATTAGTAACTCTGTCTCTAGATCTAGTAATTTAAAGTTTGATGATGTTGTCGATGCAATCCTTAGCGAGGAAATGAGACGGAAAATCTTCGGTGAGACATTAGGTAATGCTTTGATTGTAGAGACTAGGGGAAGAAAAATGCAAAGAGGAAAGAGCCCAGGATATCGCAGTATGTCAAGAAAAGCCAAATCTAAGTTTAGATCGAGGATAGTGTGCTATAAGAAACACGCTGTAAGAAACTAATCATGAAGCGAATGTAACAAGCGATGTGTTGCAAGATGCTTTGATTCTTTCATTAGAAAATATTATTGATGCTTGGGTGGTAGATTCAAGGGCCTCATTTCCATGCTACACCTAATAGGAAACATTTTCATGATTATGTTCAAGGAGATTTTGGATAGGTTCAATTGGGTGATGATAAACCCTATAAAATCGTTGGAATGGGTACAATTTTCATAAAATAGAAAAATGGAAATTAGTGGCTATTGAAGGAGGTAAGGCATGTTCCAGATCTAAAGAAAAAAATGATTTCAACAGGGAAGTTGGGAGGTGAAGGTTGCGTAACCACTTTCATAGATAAAACCTGGAAGGTCACTAAAGGATCCCTGGTAATAGCGAAAGGAGGAAAGGTTGGTACATTGTATTTATGCAATGGTATTTTTAATTCCGTTAATATTTTAACCTCTATAGGAGAAGATACAACATTGTGGCATCATAGGCTTGGGCACATGAGTGAGAAGAGGATGCAGATTCTTCACTCAAGAATTTTGTTGCCAGGTTTGAAGCATGTTGATTTAAAACTCTGTGAGGATTGTGTTTATGGAAAACAAAAGAGAGTCACATTCCTTAGAGTTGGGAAAGAAAAGAAGAGCGAAAAATTAGAGCGTGTGCATACAGATGTATGGGGACCTTCTCAGGTATCATCTCTTGGTGTCTCTCGTTATTATGTTACTTTTATTAATGATGCAACCAGAAAAACCTAGATTTATTGTATTCGAAATAAATCTGATGTATTTGATACTTTCAAGAAATGGAAAGCTTTGGTTGAAAATGAGATAGGAAAAAGGTTGAAGTGTCTTAGATCAGAGAGTGGAGGTGAATATTGTAGCAAAGTGTTTGATAGGTACTATTCAAAGAATGGAATTCGTAGAGAGAAGACAGTTCTAGAAACACCATAAGAAAATGGTGTGTCAGAAAGGATGAACAGGACAATCATGGAGCGTGCAAGGTGCATGAGATTGCATGCATGATTGCCTTTACAATTTTGGGAAGATTATGTAGATACTGTTGTTTATCTAATAAACAGAGGGCCTTCAAGTTCCTTGGATGGTGGTATTCCAGAGGAGGCATGGACAGGTAAAAAGTAAACTACTCTTTTTTAAAGACTTTTGGTTGTGAGGCCTTTGTCCACATTAATAAAGAAAATAGAACAAAGATTGAGGCAAAATCAAAGAAATGTACCTTTATTGGATATGGTGTTAATGATTTTGGTTATTTCTTTTATGATTATGAAAAACAAAAAATCATTAGGAGCAGAGATGTCATATTCAATGAAAAGGTTTTGTATAAGGATCAGCTACATGAAAAGAAACAGGAAAAAGAAAATAAAGAATACATAGTGCTTGACGATATCACAGGAAAAGTGATGGCGCCTGAAAATCATAATGATCAATTGCTAGAACAATAACCACAACAACAACAAGCACCCAAAACACCTGAAAGTGGTATTAGAAGATCTACCAAGATAAGTAGACCCCCTTTATATTATGTATTGTTGACCGATTCTGGTGAACCATAATGTTATGAAAAAGCAGTGCAAGTAGAAACCATGAAGAAGTGGGAGCAAGCCATTAAAGAAGAGATGGACTCCTTAGCACATAACCAAACATGGGACTTAGTTAAGTTTCCTGTAGGTAAAACAACATTGCAGAATAAATGGGTTTACAATTTGAAGGAACAATATGGAGATAGAAAAATATATAAAACTAGACTTGTGGTAAAAGGTTTTTCACAGAAAAATGGTATAGAATTTGATGAGATATTTTCTCCTATTTTGAAAATGACTTCAATGAGAACTATTCTAAGTCTAGTAGCAACTGAAGATTTGCATCTTGAGCAGTTAGATGTAAATACAACCTTTCTCCATGGGGATTTGGAGGAAGAGATATATATGCAGTAGCCACAAGGATATAGGTAAAAGGGAAGGAGAAACTAGTGTGCAGGTTGAAGAAGAGCTTGTATGGATTAAAACAGGCTCCAAGGTAGTGGTATCTAAAATTTGACAGGTTTATGTATGAACAAGGTTATACTAGATGTCACTCTGATCATTTTGTTTATCTCAAATGGAAAAATGATGGCAGCTATATTATATTGTTATTGTATGTATATGACATGCTTGTTGCAGGTTCTAACATGCAGGAAATAAATGTGCTCAAAAGGAAATTGGCAAACTCACTTGCAATGAAGGATTTGGGTGCTGAAAAACAAATCCTTGGTATGATAATAACTAGAGACAGGAAGAATCTCAAATTAACATTGTCTCAAAGTGAGTACATAGAAAAGGTGTTGAAAAGGTTTAATATGAAAAATGCAAAACTAGTTCGTATACCTTTGGCTAGCCATTTCAAATTAAGTAAGGAGGCGTGTCCCAAGACTCAGGAAGAAATGGCTCATATTTTTGAAGTTCCATATGTATTAGCAATTGGAAGCTTAATGTATGCAATGGTCTGCACAAGGCCTGATATTGCACATGTAGTGGGAGTTGTAAGCAGGTACTTGAACAATCCAGGAAAAGAACATTGGATGGTGGTGAAGTGGATTCTTAGGTATTTGAGAGGCACCAAAAATCAAGCATTATGCTTTGGTGGTTCAAAAATTTCTCTACAGGGATATGTTGATGCAGATATGGTAGGTGATAGAGATAACATGAGGAGCACTACAGGATATGTATTTACTGTAGGTGGAACAACTGTTAGTTGGGTCTCAAAACTGCGAAGTGTTGTTGCACTCTCAAAAACAGAAGCAGAGTATGTTGCTGCTACAGAGGCTAGTAAAGAAATGATTTGGTTACGAAGGTTTCTAGATGAATTGGGTAAGAAGTAGGAGTTGGGCAGGTTATACAGTGACAACCAGAGTGCCATACATCTTGCAAAGAACTCTGCATTTCTCCAAGACTAAGCATATATAGCTCAAGTACCATTTCATACGGTCAGCATTGGAAGATGGACAGTTGAAGCTAGAAAGATACACGCTAGCCAGAATCCTGCAGATATGTTAACAAAAGTTGTAACCAGGTAGAAGCTGAGAATCTTCTCAGTTTCAATTGGTCTTCAAGTATGATGAATACGATGAGAAATAGGCAGGTCCAAAGAGGAGGCATTGTCTAGCAAATGAAGCAGTGGTGGAGTTGCTATAATCGGTCTCCAAGTGGGATATTGTTGGGTGTGGAGCCTGATTATCTTCTATATTCAAAGGTATCACCGCATTGGACCCTAGTTCGTAATGGGCCCACAACAATGCCCATAAAATATTTGTTGCAGGGGGGTCCAGGGGGGTGGCTGCGACCTTTTGGTAGCCCCCCTTAGTAGGAGGTTTCGGGGGCAGCTCCCCCGAAGCTAAGAATAGATGTAAAATTGCCTTTTAAAATGTTGTAAGTTCATAGTCAATCTGGGCCATTCATTAGGCGAAGATCTGATGGTAGAAGTTATGTTTAATTTAGGGTTTTTTGCCCTTGAAGGCAACCCCTCGCTATATATGAGGGAGTTGTATTGCGTCTATGGATATCGGTATTCTGAGTGAGGAAGAGAGGAGATTAAGAGTGAAGAGGGAGTTACAACGAATCTGTTGTATGTTGTATCTCTTCAGTTTGTTGAATAATATAATAAAAGAAGGACTGGCTGTTTCTCCGTGGATGTCGCCTAAACTAGGTGAACCACCTATATCTGTGTCTCTCTTGTTTTATGTGTTTTCTATGTTTATATTTCTACAATATTTTATGTGTTCCATTGCTCTGTAATATATAATTTTCTAACAATTTTTCTGTATACACGCCAATCATCAAAACTGTCCTTGTGAGTGCTCCACCATCTCACAGGTGTAGCACGCAGCATCCAGTCCAGGGCCTGGAAGTGATGTTTCTCTAACAATTCTCTCTCAAATGCATAAAAAAAGTGATCAACATCAGTTAAACCATCATAGTAAGGCAAATTTCTTACCTCTGATGATACACAGTGCAACGACTTGGTCATCATATTAGAGTGCAGCATAGATACTTCATGTAGTCGATTTTGCCAGTGCTCTAGTTCTTTGTCTGAAACTAATGTGCAGGAACTTTCACAGTCCCATGCAATATGTCCATCTATTGTCAGATTCACCCAATCCTAATCTCACGTTGTTATCTTGTAAATCTGGTCCAAATCGTCATCACTTTCATAATTGTGGACCAGTTTAGTATAGCGTGGTCCTTCTGCAGGATCTAGTGGCACCACTACTTAGAGCAATTTCTTCTCAAATATCATATGTTGCTTCTTCATATTGATCACCCATTCATGTCAGCGGCCCAATCATTCCCAAGGAGTGCGAGGTAGGGATTTCTATCATCCACAATCTCTTTCACTTCAAAAGCAACTAGTTCGCTCGTACCTTTGATATCAACTGTTACCCCCTGCAACCTCCCCATAGGGATGATTTTCTGCTGATTCGCCATCCTTAAATGAATCAGAGACCACTGTAGCGCAGGTCTCCCTATTCTCTCCCATGTCTATTTCGGAAAAATGTTGACGTCTGATCCCAAATCTAAAATAACTGTATCCATCTCATATTCTCCTATCTGCGCGGTGAGTCTCATCTCACGTCCAATTCTTTCCTTATGCTTACCAAGATTTCTAACTACGTGCAGTCCGTCAATAGCATTTTCCTTGTCAACAAACCTATTTATTAGCTCTTGTAGTCCCTTCATAGCCTTACTATCACGTAGCAGTTTCATGCAGGTCTCCAAGAACATGGTAATCATGGACGGGTGCTGGATTCTCTTGACTCCCTGAGGTAGAGGCCTCAACGAAACTTTTCTTCGCCTCCATAAATGTTTCTTTTTTTCGTTCTAGATCAAACATGGGCTCCCTTTCTAGCACTTTGTGGACCCACTCACCTTCTTTAGGCTGCTTCCCCTTATCCTCACTAGACGCTGCTCCACTTCGCAACACAATTTTAACCTTAGGGTCTTCCCCATGAGGCTCAACCATCATGATCTGCAGGTTCTGAGTCGGTTGTTGAGGTTGCGCTCCCTTATCACGTATCTTAGCTAACAATATAGGAAAATCCTCTATTGCATGGTCAAACTGAGTACAATAGTAGCTTGACAGTCGCGTCGGATTTGGGTAGTCTCACGCGTAGTGTCATAGTCCTCCAAAATTGTAATAAATAACCTTCCCTCGACCTCTACTAGGTCCTCCTCCACCTCGGCCTCTTCCACGCCCATGATACCCACCTAGCGCTCCTCCAACTCCTTGGTTCAAAGGTCGTGTTTCTGTATGCACCCTATATCTAGCTGTCTTGTACATCATTAATTCGTAACTCTAGTAATTGCACTCATCATGACCCACTGATTGACAGAAGTTGCAGAAGAGTTATAGTGGTGTTTGCAAAAATTTCTATAGCAAATGGAAATTGTTTGACGCATGTTTCCTAGCTACCTAATAGATAGCACACCATAGCATGGGCCCTATACTTGGCCTTACTTTAGCTTCTGGCCTCAGAGGCATTGGTCTCCCTACTGCAACATAATTTGCGAAAACTGGACAGTGATCTTTGTAATGTCCCTAGCTTTTGTACTTTAGGCACCACACTTCTTCACACGCCTTTGGCCGAGTTGTTCTATCTTTTTTCAGACTCTGCAATTTGAGGAAAATGTTCTACAACTATGCATGAATCTGTTGAACTCCCAGATTAACATCCTGCATTGGTGTCTCGTACAATCTCATCGCGATGTCCAGAGCTTATGCCTGGGTCCCAATATGTTATTGTGATAGCGCAACCCTTAGATAAGGTAGGAGCAAGGCCACAAACCATTTACGATGTTGGCCATCAGTCAGATTAACATTAGCCTCATGGATCGTACACTTCAATATATGATCCAAATCCCAGGGCATCTCACCAGGCTTCATCATGATCTATTTGAATCCCACAATTGATTGCGATTCAGACTTAGGTCTACTGAAATACTTATTCAACATAGTTTGGATGTCTGCCAACATGGACATTGGGTTATCTGTGGAGTACTTAATGTACCAAGTTAGTGCATGGTCCTACAAAGCACTAACCAACGTCACTTTCTTCATTTTATTTGTAGGAATTGACAGGGTAAGTTCCTCAGACAGATTACCAAAGGACACTGCTCACAAACAGATCATAGATCAATACACCAGTATTCTTGATGTGGTTAAAACCCTCAAAAAGGGAAACAATCCATGGCCTAAGCCAATGTGGCCACTTCAAGTAATTTATTAATAAAAGAATCAAAATATACATAAGCTTCTCTCATGAAAAATTACCCTACAAATGACCCTCCATGCTCTTTAAATAGAGATCATGGACCAATTTGGCGTTAAGCCACGGATCAAGTGTCGGTGATACCAAGGAGAGAATAAACCTTAGGATCACTACATATTGTGACCGTCGGATTGTAAGTTACGAAAGTACATAGTAAAGAAACACACTTTACCTAACTCTACACTAGACCAAGTTATACTTAACTATTTCCTATGTGTCAGAATATCCTAACATCCCCACTTAAGAACAACTTGGGATAGGATTGAAGGATGCACAAATATGACACAGTAGGAGAAGGAAGGAGGCATTAGAGCCTATCCCCCCTTAGTGACAACTTCTTGAACTCCAACCATAAATCGAAGTCTAGTAAACTTCACCTCTGTGAGAGCCTTTGTAAAGATGTCTGCAACTTGATCATCTATTGAACAATATTGCACTTCAAGAACATGGTCGTGAATGAGCTTTCTAATGAAGTGCATGTGTAGTTCAATGTGTTTTCTACGCTGATGTTGGACTGGATCTTTGCATAGTTGAATGGCACTTTGATTATCACACCAAAGTATAGTCAGATGTTGTTGCTGAAAGCCAAACTCTGACAGGATCTAACAAAGCCATAGGGATTCCTTACTAGATTCTACGACACCATGATACTCTGCTTCTGCTGAAGAAAGAGAAATGGCACATTGTTTCTTGAGAGCCCATGTAATAGGTCATGAACAAAGAGTGAACACATAACTTGCAGTAGACTTCCGATCATCAGGGTCACCAGCCCAATCGGAATCAGTGAAACCAACCAATACAGGATATGCTTTTGCATTGTAATGAATCCCAAACTAAACTATACCTCAAACATAATGAAGTATTCTTTTAGCTGCTTTCCAATGACTTTCATGTGGGTTTTTCATAAAGCAAGAAATAAGGCCAACCAACAAAGAAAAGGTCAGGACGAGTATGGATCAGATACAAAAGTTTTCCTACAAGTTGACAGTATAAGGTAGCATCAACTTCATGGGAAGTACAAGTGAATGAAAGTTTGGCTCCATACTGAAAGGGAGAAGGGGCTGGCTTATAGTCTTCCATGTGAAAATGGCGTAAAAGATCACAGGCATACTTGGACTGGGAAAAGGAAATACCTTCCTTGGATTGCAAGATTTGAAGACCAAGAAAATAATGCAAGTGTCCTAAGTCTGTCATTTCAAACTTCTTTTTAAGGCTGGACTTTACATGGTTTATAAGGTTGGGATCACTACCAGTAAGGATAAGATCGTCAACATAAAGAACAACAATGATAAGAGACTTTCCCACTTTCTTGGTCTAGATAGTATTGTCATAATGACATCTAGAAAAGCCAGTTTCTAAAAGAAAGCTATCCATTTTGGCATACCAAGCCCGAGGGGCTTGCTAGAGACCATAAAGGGATTTCTTAAGCCAACATACGAGGATGGAGTCTGTTTGCATAAAGCTAGTAGATTGTTCCATATAGATTTCTTCATGCAAGTACCCATGCAAGAAGGCAGATTTAACATCCATCTGATGGACTTCCCATTTGAAAGAGGCAGTAAGGGAAAGAACAAGGCGGATAGATCATTTTGGAAATAGGGAAGAAGGTTTCAGTATAGTCAGTGCCTTCAACTTGTGAAAAACCCTTAGCAACAAGACGAGCTTTATGTTTATCAACTTTTCCATCTGGTCCATACTTGGTCTTGTAAACCCATTTGCATCTAAAAAGTTTTCGTCCCTTTGGAAGAGGAACAAGGTCCCATGTATCATTTGCTAATAATGAACGATATTCTTAATTCATAGCTGCATCCCAATCTGGATGGCTTGAAGCTTCTGAAAAGGTGTCAGGATCATAATTTGTTGAAGCTTGAACTAGTAAAGAAGAGGCTCTATCGAACTAATAATGTGTACATCGTTGATCTGTAGGATCACCGGAAAGAGCACCTACTATATCTCGAGTAGCATGGACCCATTCTGGAAGCTGAGGAGCTGAAGGAGGATCCTGAGAAGGTGGGGGAGGATTGTCATCCTCGTTTTCATCATCTAAATAAGAAATATTTTCAGAAGTAGAAGGGATAGAGAGAGGTGGCACATCCGATGAACTAGGCTCATAGGTCGATATATTTTCAACAAACTTTACATCTCTTCTAATGATAACATTTTTGGACTTAATTGGAACAAGTCTATATCCTTTTACATCTTCATAATATCCAACAAAAATACATTTTTCACTCTTAGGTTCTAAAGATTTATTTTTCTCATCTAGAATATGGGCCCATGCTTCACTTCCAAAAAAAAAAGCAACTTACATCTGGTTTAATTGAGCTCCATGCTTCTTCTGGAGTGATATTATTTTAAACCTTAGTAGGAGTGTGATTTACTATGTAATTTGCACAGTTAATTGCTTCTGCCCAAAAATTAAGACTAAGTCCTTTAGATTGAAGCATACAATTAGCCATTTCCTTTAAGGTGCGATTTTTCCTTTCAGCTACCCCATTTTGTTGTAGAGTATATGGAACAATATGTTGCATTTGAATTCCATTCTTGATGCAAAAGTTGATGAATTTTTTGTTAACATATTCTCCGACATTATCAGATCTTATCTTAAGAATTTGATGTCCAGATTGTTTTTCAACAAAGGCCTTAAAGGCCAAGAACATATTAAATACTTCACTCTTGAGTTTTAAGAAGTATACCCAAGTGCGTCTGGAGAAATCATTAGTGAAAGTTAAGAAATACTTGTAGCCAGAGAATGAAACAACTGGAAGTGGACCACATAAATCACTATGCACAAGCTGTAAAGGGGTTGAGGCATGCCAAGAGGCACGTTTTTCAAAACTATCCCAATGATGTTTTCTGAGTACACATCCAAAACAAATACCGTCTTTGCAAGATACCATTGGAAGACCTGTCACTAGATTTTCTTTACATAGATTCTGAAGGAAGCGATAGTTTAAGTGACCAAACCACTCATGCCAAATTTTGCTCACTTCATCATTATGAGCAAAAAATATCGAGGGAATATTTGATGAACCAAATTTGCTAAACTTATACAACCTTGTAGAATCATTAGTAATGCCAGTAGCTAAAATCTGTCTAGGATCTCTTAGGTCCTTAATTACAACATTGTGAGGTGAAAATTCAACGATTTTACCTTCACTTGAATGATTTATCTGACATATAGATAGAAGGTTGCAAGATAAGATTGGAACACATAATGCATCATTAAATTGACCATTGTCTAGATGAATAGTTCCAGTCCCTACAACAATAAGAGATCTATCATCACCAACATATATATTTTTGGTGTTAAAATCATTTAAAGAAGAAAACATGGCTTTTTTTTAGGCCACGTGATAAGAATCTCCAGAATCAATGAGCCACTCATGAGAATGAGAAGAAGAAGATACATTTAGTGCATAACTAGATCGAGATGCTTGACAACCACATGTAGAAAGTGCTATTCCTGAAGATGAAGTTGAAGTTAAAGAGGGCTCCAAATGGATGTTATGCTTCTTCATTACTGCTTCCAAGGCTTCCATATTTCTAAAGAATTTGGATTCTAAGTGACCATCTCAATTACAAAAGTGGAAATGTCTATTAGTCTTCTTCCCTTTGTTTTTATTTTCCTTATCATTTTTTTGAAATGATTTTTCATTTTGGGGCTAAAATGGCTTAGGACCCTTTTTTGGTTTAGGACCATTCTTTTTACGATACCGCTTCTTGGGATTCTTTGAATTTGGTTGCTGTTGGGCGGCTAAGGCTTTCTTAGAAGAGTTTCCAAGATTAAGAAGACCAAGATATAAGATCTTTTCTTGTTCTCTTATTAAAGAATCACAAAAGGCATCAAAATAGGGGGACTTGTAGTCTTGTCCTTGAGAAATAAATTCTTCTCTAGTAGAATGGAAGGTGGAAACAAACATAGAGTATGTTGGTCCCAACTCAGTAAGAATGGAATAGATAAGGCTACCATCTTCTTTCTTAACCTTAACACCTTCCAAGAGAAGTCTAAGGGTATTGAACTTGGACAAAAAATCTTTAGTGGAAGAAAAATTATTGGGGTCCAATGTAAGCAACTCATTTTCGAGTTGATGGGCTCTAATTTCATTTTTAATTCCAAAAATTTTAGTGAGCTATTTCATTGCTTCATTAGGAGTATCAAGTTCTCTGATATAGAATCTAAGGTCTGGAGAAATATACATCCCTATTAACCCATGTGCTTGATCTTGCCTATTTTCCCATTTGGTTGCCTTATCTTCATCTTGAGGTTTGGTTTCTTGGCCTGAGGCTATTCTGTAAAGACCTTTACTTCTAAGTAAATCCATAATGTAGGACCACCATTGGAAGTAGCTGGTGTTGTCAAGAATAACTTGGAATGGACTTTCCATTTTAATAGAAACTGAAGTTGTATATGTTGAAACTAAGTATTCCAATGGAAAGATCTTGAAAAATTTGGTTGATTAAAAAAAACGGCTCTAAAAACGGTTTTTGGATGAAGAAGTTATGGCTTTTTGAAGAAAAGTTGTTGAAGACACCGACGAAGTGCGTGAATGTGCGGAAATGAAAGATAATGTTATATTAAAAAAAATCTGCCCCCTTTCCAAACATAAATCTAATTAGCCCACTTTAAAAAAAATTATGTGGCTCACTTTTATAAATAAGTGAAAGTCACTTTTTACAATGGTACTTTATGAGCCACCCACTAAATTGTCACTTAAATAAAAGATAAAGAGACTTTAGAATTATAAGTGACTCACTTTTCATAATGGGTGAAAACACTTTTACATAAAGTAACTTTAAAACATAAGCTACATGTGTTTTTTTGAAAAAGTAACTCAATAAAAAGAAAGACTTGAACCCAAGACTTCTATTCTCATAAAGTAACTTTGAGCCAAGTGAGCTAGTTTAAAAGGTTAGTAATTTTTGGAAAAGAAAAAGGGGGGTTTTTTTTTAGTCACCAAAGTTTTGGGGTGCATTGTTACTTGAGAAAGCACTTTTTTGCCTACAAAACAAAAACCAGCACTGATATACAAAAAAAAACCTCGTGGTTTGAAGTTAGCTTTACCTGGAAACTAAAAATTTTCCTCAATGTTTCTGATTTTCCGAGATCATACTAAGGCGTGGTAGAAAAGAGCATACGCGTGAGAAAAATCCTTCATTTTTGTTTCTATTTTGCCCAAATCACACAGAGTCATGAGGCAAAGAGCATATGATTGGTATAGATTCAGTAATAAAAAACAAAGAGATAAATAAATCAAATAAACAGAGAGAAAATAACTAAAAACTGTAAATAAACATTGTATACCTCCAGATCATAAAAATGACGTAGCTAGGGCTACCAGAAACCTTTTCACATGAAACACTGAAACGGATGCTCCTAACACAATATAGAATTCCTCTCGGTCCAAAAGCTGTCAGAAACAATAGATCTAGGAAACGAAAGTCAGATGCAGTTCTACCGGCTTCAGATTTGGATCATCAACAGATGCGGCCCTCAAATAGCTCTGATACTATGTAGGAATTTACAGGGTAAGTTCCTCAGATAGAACACCAAAGGACACTACTCACAAATAGATCATAGATCAATACACCAATATTCTTGACATGGTTAAAACCCTCAAAGAGGGAAGCAGTCCACAGCCTGAGCCAACGCGGTCACTCAGGAAATTTATTAATAAAAGAATGAAAATTTACATAAGCTTCTCTCATGAATAGTTACCCTACAAACGACCCTCCATGCTCTTTAAATAGAGTTCATGGACCAATCAATGTTAAGCCACGGATCAAGTGTTAGTAATACCGAGGAGAGAATGAACCATTAGATCACTACATATCGTGACCGTCAGATTGTAAGTTACAAAAGTACATAGTAAAGAAACACATTTTACCTAACTCTACACTAGACCAAGTTATACTTAACTATTTCCTATGTGTCGGAATATCCTAACATGATCATCCGTGATAACCTGAGCTTCCCATACAGACTCTACGATGAACCAAAACTGGTCCGGATCTTCATTTCCCACACCCTTGACCACAGGTAGCTTTACGGATTTGCCGTATTGAATAGTGGCAGAGGTGGCGGTGGTGTGGGTGAGGGTGTAAGCGATGGAGGTGAAGATGGAAGTGGTGTGGGTGGATGAGGTATTCACGGGAACCTTTGCTTTATCAACTGAATAGGGCTTTGCAGAGAAGTTTGTGCTTCTCCCTCATTATCACTCAGAGAAGGTTCAATCAATGAGCTATATTTAGGGCTTTTTCTTCCTCCATCCCTGAAAGTCCTTCCACTTCGCATAGCCACAAACATCAAGGTAACTGCATAACACACTTTTCGCACAATAGCATCTTAATCAAAGTATTTAACAATTTTAAATACTTACCTTGCTTCCCTTTGAAGAAGCAGCGCTCTGCTTCACTGCAACTAACGAAAGTATCAACCGTGAATTCTATCACAAATCCTCCTATGATATGATCGATCTAATGATTGACAACATGCATGATCTTATCTTCATAGGCTTCCAATCTCCGCACTAACTATGGGGTCCAGACAATCAGACTGTCAAGCCTCCACCTTCCTTGGCCCTCTGCCAACTTCGCGATCCACTCGTATAATTCAACCGGGAAGGAACAAAAGAAGATTTTGTGTATCTCTGTGTACATATATTTGTCCAACCACTATTCTTTCATCAATTACGGATTCTTGTTTTCCTGTGCCATAAATTTTTCGATCTTTCAATCCAACCAGCCTTCAATCTCTTTCTTAGTTGGATTCCAATGATGTGACATCACACATCTCATTATGTAGATATCGATCCCTGTAACATAACCATTTCTTGGCTTGATGGGTCTTGACCTAGGTCCAATGTTAAGCAGCCAAGAAAATCCCTACACTACTAGCCCTTTTAGCATCAATCCGCGGAGTGTGGACTAAAGTCTCACCCGAAGTAGTATGGGGGGGATGTAGGAACCAATTTTCTGCACCCTGAGATGGTTTTGATGTCGGTTATATTCCCTAACCCTTCCTTCATGCCGACCAATAATCCCTTTAGGGATTATCAAAGTATTTCTCTTATTCATCCTTAAAGCCTCCGCGAAAGTCCCCGATCCTCCTTCGAGGACCCTAAATAGATAGATCAGGCACTTACACAACTCTATAATTACTCTTACTTCTATATTTACTCAGATTCTCTTAGTTCGTATTGTCTTAACAGGTAATTATAATTATTGTGCATAAACATATATTCTTACTTGCATTCATATAACAAATAGAAACATATAGATCTGCGCATCAGAGTAGTATTAAGACATAAACCTAGAATTCAGCATAACATAATCACATGTAATTAACAGAAGTAAAATAACATGTAATTCTAGAATACTTCTCTTTATTGATAATCCATATTTCCAGTATAGACTCTGACTACCATTCGCACACAACTGCAGGGGCCCACGCACTCAGATGCAGACTTCTACCCTAGGCCTCTGTGCACTTAGCTGCAGAGCCTCTTCCTACACTAAGACTTTTCGCTCTTAGCTCTCACAGACCCATCAACTTACTCAGAACTCTCCCAAAAACTTATGAACTACCTTAGACTCTTCTAAGACTCCCTTTTTATACAATCCCATGGTCCAAGGACCAAGGGCAGATCTCTTCAAGCCAACACAAACTATCTAAACTAAGGGCAGAAACCCTTTTTGACTATTTACATCTTCACGCTCTGCGACCAAAAATTGTGGAGACTTTAAATTCTTTACACAAAACATGGGCTTTTAGACCCAAAACTTGGGCTTTTAACCCCAACATTGACCCCAGGGGACCCGTTCCCAACACAAGTGTTGTTATAGGATCTACCATCATCTACTCAATCATACTCTCATTCATTATACTATGTATTATTGGCTGATTTTGGTGAAATAGAAAGATATAAAGAAACAATGTACAAAGAAACCAAAAATTAGTGGGAGCAAGGCATGAAAGAGGAGATAGACATTTTGGCATATTACTAGAATTAGGACTTGGTTTTGTTTCCCGATAACAAAAGAAAATTGTAGAATAAATGGGTTTATACATTAAAGGAAGAATATGGAAGAAAAAATAGGTACACAGATAGACTTGTTGTAAATGGGTTTACACAAATGAAATAAATAAATAAATATATTATTTATTTATTTATTTCATTTGTGTAAACCCCTTTACAACAAGTCTATCTGTGTACCTATTTTTTCCTCCATATTCTTCCTTTTGATATATATTGATGAAATAATTTTTCCCTGTTGTTAAAATGATTTCAATTTGAATTATTTTAAGTCTAATGGCAGTGGAAGATTTGCATCTTGAATAGTTATATATAAAGACAACCTTTCTCCATGGGGATTTGGAGAAAGAGATTTATACACAATAGCCATAGGGGTATGAGGTGAAAGGGAAGGAGAAATTAGTATGCAAGTTGAAGAAAAGCTTATATGGATTTAACCAAGCTCTAAGGCAATGGTATTTGAAGTTTAATGAGTTTATGGTAGAATAAGGTTATGGTAGATGCCATTCTAATAACTATGTTTATTTTAAGAGACTAGATAATGGTAGCTATATTAACTTGTTATTGTATATAGACGAGATGCTTCTTGTGAGGTCTAACATGAAGGGTATAAACGTGCTCAAAATATTATCCAAAATATTTTTTATGAAGGATTTGGTTGTTGCAAAGCAAATCCAAGGTAGGAGAATAACAAGAGACATGGAAAATTGTAAATTAACATTGTCTCAGGGAGAGTACATAGAGAAGGTGTTGGTAATATTTAAAATGTAGGATGCAAAACTAGTTAGTACACCTTTGGCCAACCATTTCAAACTAACTAAGGATATGTGTTTCGAAACATAGGAGGAGATATACTACGTGTCGAAGGTTTCACACTCATCAATGGTTGGAAACTTGATGTATATAAAGGAGTGAAAAAGGCTGAATAATGCACATGCAGGTTGTTGGCTTTGTGGTCCTTGACCCAGGTTCTGCCTTAGTCAGCCAAAAAAATCCCTACACCACTGGCCCTTTCAGCATCAGCTCGCAGAGCGCAGACCAAAGTCTCACCCAAAGCAGTATGGGAGGATGCTGGAACCAAGTTTCTGCACCCTGAGATGGTCATGATGTCGGTTTATTGCCTTCACACAAGTTGTTAAGCCTTAGGGCTTATTGATCTACCCTTTATCCCATCCTTCAGTACCTTCATGAAGGTGTATGATTTACCTTCGTGTAGCCTTAACCATAGGTTCAGGTACTTTCTTGCTCCTATGATGATGTATTCCATAGGTTCCCAAGTTATCTCAAGTGTTTTACTTATTCTACCAATCAATTACAGTTACCGTCGCATAAACTGATATTCTTACTTGCATTCAATTAACAGATATAATCACATACAATCATGCATCAAATAAACATTGTAATATAAACCCAGATCGTAACGCAATATAATCAGATGCATTAACAGAGACTAAATACACAGTAATTGCAAAATACTTTTCTTTATTGATATCTCCAGTTTAATACAGACTCTATCCACCCTGTGCACATAGATATAGGGGTCTGTGCAGTCAGCTGTGGACTTCTACCCTAGGCATCTGCACACGTAGCTTCAGAGCCTCTACCTACACTAAGGCCTGAAAACACTTAGACTCCTCTAAGCTAGATCATTTTATAGAAACCATTTCCATTCTATTTCAGTACTAACTACTTGGATCTTACCTACTTAGCACCTTTTTATACAATCCCATGGTCTGCAGACCATGGGTAGATCTTTATAACCAACTTGACACTTTAAAAAATAAGGGTAGACAATCCTTTATGACTCTTGACACCTTCGCACTCCACAACCACAAAATGCGGAGAATTTACAACTTTATTAAAAAATTGTCCCAAAACATGGGCTTTTAGCCCCAAAATTGCTCTTGGGGGAACTCGTTCCCAATAGGCCCCCAACATAAACATGGTGACTCACCCCTGAGTCACTCTGTGGGTGCGGAGATCTTGGCACGAAGACCTCCCAACTCGACCTGTACGACTGCCACCTTCTGCACGACCACCTGCTTCACTTCTTTGACCAATTGCTCTGTCGTTGGTCCTTAACTGTCAACTTGAAGCTTTTGCTGAGTTGCCTATAGACTAGCAAGCTTGCCTTCAATGGAGGCTGTGACCAAATAGGCCTCGTCCAACTAAGGCTTCAAGCGTTCCTTCAGCACTACCTCTTTGTGCTGAGCTGCATCTACTTGTTCCTTCAGTGTTTTGGCCTCCTACATCTTTGCAAGTATCTGTGTGAGGGCAATAGTACATGTTGTTCCTTTCACCTCATCGTAGTTCTACTGCAGTTCTTGCAGATTGGTCAGTAATTTGAAGAACTGTTCAAACAGCCTGGTGCAGTCTGCTACTACACTGTCTACTTCCGCTATTGCCTCTGTGACAGTGGTTACGCACTGCTCCTTTACTTTCGACGAATTTGAAGGTTGGGCCTTCAACTGAAACTCTGCAATCCAGAGGTTTAGCTCCAGTTGATCCTTGGCCAACTCTGTGCGAGTGCCGCGCACCCTCGTAGCAAGTTTGTGGACCTGTTCATCTGCCTCTGCATCCTTAGTAATGGCTAATTCAGGTACCATTCAACAGGCTTCCTTCATGGCCTTAATCATGCACTGATTTGTGTTAGTAAGTTCCACCATGGAAGTGAAGGTGGTGTCTCACTATAGGGCCATCTACATATTATTGATCTTTTGTTCATTGATCACCTACAAAGTGCGTTGTTCGTGGGCTCTCAGCTCCACAATCACCCCATCCTGTAGTAGGTGGATCACCTCGCCAAGAAGCACTACCAAGTTCAGCCCTACTCCCTTGAGGGCACTGACAGCGGGCATGTCAGCTTCGATCGCGAGGCTGGTGGATGCCGCGCTGGTCTGTGATGCATAGATCTATAGCTCATGTAGACCCATCTAGATGAACCCTAATACTTGATGTTGCTATTGCTCAAACTACTGTAGTACCTCCGTAGTGACATCCCACACTATATCTCTAATGTCGTTCAAATCTCCCTCTATTAGGGTGATTTGGTCTAGCGACGTCTTAATATCCTTCAATTTCTTTTGCGCCCCAAATGATTCTTGTCCTCTTGCATGCTTGATAGGGAACGACGCTGTCTGTGGGTCCACTCCATGCTACTCTGTCTACTCGTCCATTTCTTCCTCTATTTCGGGCAAGGGTGACCTCAGAACTTTGTTAGAGTTGTGCTCTGCTTCACCTGTCTTCTCTTTCACTTGCTGTGTGACATCATGCTCTACCTAGGCCTTGTCATCGACCTCCTTCCTCATCTTCTTGGCTAGCTGTGCCATTTTGAGCTTGGCCTCCTCCTTTTTGCACTGCATGGTGGACTTGCACGATCCCAGCACCGAGTCCGAGACAGTGCGCCACTATACAGACAATCGATCAAGAACTGCATTAATCACATCATCAGTTGCCAAGTAAGGCAAGTCATGCCACCTTTGCTCAGGGTCCTTCCATACCCTGATCGATACGCGGTGAAAGTTTGCCTTGAACTCCATGTACTTCTGCATTTTTTCAAACACAGTAGGCAACAATCACGGCTTGCAGTTGGTAGCCATGCATATATTCATTTCCATCAAGATCCAAAATATCTTGCTATTCTTGATGTGCTAAGCATCCTTGGTCACCCACAACAAAGCATACTTCGCCACTTCTAGCAAGTTTGGTGCGACCGAGGGGAATTAATTGTCTTCAGGCAACTCCCAAGCTACTAGGACAATGGACAACAAGAGCCATGCATAGTGGAAGGTCTTGCTGAGCTCTTGTGCCTCATGATAGTTCACGAGGAACTCACTGCAGAGATATCACACCCAATTAAACTAAAATCCTTCTATGCATTGTGTCGCTAGAGTGATGACGGGTGTCGGCACTTCATCTATGCGACACTTCCGCATAACTTTTCCTGCCAAAATCTATGTGGCCACTTTGACCACAAGATCATAGATACTCAAGATGGCATAGATTTGTGGCTTCTTCATGAGCTTGAATTTCTCCTTCATGGCCTCCGCAAGGGTATGCTCACCACCTTTTCCGCCAAACATCATGGCCGGATTTTCCCCTGTATAGGGCAGCTGTGTGATCCTATGGATCAACATAGTGGTGATGGATATTGGCTCCTCCAGCCACAGACACCCATCGTGCACCAAGCATAGCAGCTTCTTGATTACCAATAATGTAATGGGTGTGTGATTGTAGTGCGGCACCCATAGTAGGTTGAGTAGACCTGCCTTGTCTACACCCTTGAGCCACTTCCACGGTTGCAACGCAGTCATCCCGATGGTTATATGAACAACATGGTGCATTAGTTGGTCTATCACCAAGTGAGGGAACCTTCCAGTGTTAGCTAAGTCCCAACCTTCCAATTTCAACAGCAGAACCCACCTTAAACATGGTCCTTCAAAGCTAATCTCGTCCGGTAATAGAGGTATGTGCAAGGCAACCTTTCTTTCATCAATGTCCTTCGGCACCTTGGTATTGCCCTTGCACGGAGGGATGTACTCAGGAAACTTAGTAATAGCGTTAGAACCATCGAATTCAACGTCCTCCACTTCCACCCCATATCCTCATCATCCATCGGGATGTCCTCAATCTCTTCCTCCTCTAGTTCCAAGTTAATAACTTTTTCCTTTTCCTGTGTGGTGGGCTTGTCCTTATGTGGGTTTCTTTTAGGCAAAACACGCACTAGTGTTACAATGTGCTTGCATTTCTTATCCTTCACACTCTCCTTGGTCCGGGTAAGATTTGGCATAGGAATCTATGGTGACTTGGGGACTTTGGCTAGTACCTCTACAACCTCCGAAGCAGCGCCCTCTGCCTCCATAACATCTTATGGAACAACCCCCTTAGCTGTCACTACTTCAGCATCCATAGCTTCTGATCCTAGGATAATGTCATAGATGGTATTACGGTCAGACTCTGGAAATCAATCAAACATTGGTCAGACAAGCAATTATTTGAAAAATGTGCAGTCTGTGCACGTCTGAGAGCTCACCAGCTCAATGCTCAAAATGCCAAGTTTTTTCGTTAGATAGCCACATGTAATTTATAGGCCATTTTGAATTAAAATCTGAACATTCCCCCCAAATTTGGTTCATTAATGCTAGATTGGCGGCAGATTTTCAAGGATCTTACCCATAAATTTTGTCTTAAAAGCTACCCCCCCGCTCCATTTGGCTGCGTTCTCATCGTCAAATCATGAACAATGACTTTAATGTCACTTTCTGGCTAACCTATGTAGCTTTTCCCTGGGTAGCCTAGGTCCCTCCACACTATTGTGAACCCTATGACATCTCCTCATTCCACGCAATCCCTCGATCATGCAGTTTCCCAACTTGGGCAGTGTAGTTTATAGTCTCGTGCCTCCTTTCAGTTGCCTAGAGCACTAAGACTATGCTACCTTCATATAGTCACTTGGCCTAATCGCCAGTGTATGGCTTCAATTGGCTTCCATTCACCTTTCATGGGAAGGGATATCCATTTAGTTTAACCAATTTAACTTCTCCACTGTCGGTAATCTCCTTAATGACATAGGGCCCTAGCTAGTGCATCTTGAATTTCCCTGGAAACTTATCAAACTTGTTGTCATATAACAAAACTAGATCATTTACCTTAAAGGTGCACAGTTTAATGTGTTGATCATGCCATGCTTTTTCCCGTTTCTTTTGGAACTGTTGGTGAAATCTAGCCATAAACCTTTGTTCCTCAAGCTCAAGAAGATGCGCAAGCCTCTCTTGTAGGGCTCCACGATCTATCATACCTGTGAATGATGCTATATGTAGACTAGGCACAATATATTCGATTGGCATCATTGCTTCAACACCATATACAAGACTAAAGGGTGTCTGTCCAGTCAGCATTTTTCATGTCAACCTTGGTCAGCGCGTTCTCCAGTACCTTATTGAATGCTTCCACCATCCCATTAGCCTGTGGGTGATAAGGCATGCTTTTCTAGTGATATACTTGAAATTCCATTTTCAGCGCACTGATCGTTTCATTTAGAAAGTGATTACTGTGATCACTCATCAGAATCTTTGGACACCCAAATCGCATCAGTACATACTCAAAGAGGAACTTCGCAAAGATCGCACCTGTGCAGTCCTTCATAGGTTGTGCTTCTGCCCATCCAGTCAAATACTCAATCACAGTGATAATGTATCATGCACCCGTCTTCTTTCCTTGAGGCTGAATGTGTTCCACAAAATCTATTGCCCATTTCTTGAAAGGTTATAACATCATCTGTGGGTTCAGATGGAGCTCATCTATCCACAATAGCCTACCAGTCCTTTGACATACGTTGCACGCCTTGTAGCAGGCTTTTGAAGCCTTCTGGAGGGTTGGCCACCACAACCCTGCGCATAGAATCTTATGTGCGGTCACCCTTCCTATGTAATTCCCTCCTATGGCACCCCCATGAGTGTCCACGAGGATACTGTGTCTTTCAAACTCTGGTACATATTGTTGCAATACTTCATTAGACCCCATTTTGTACAGATTTCTGACAATGACAGAAAAGTCTGCCACATGCACCACTAACTCCTTTTTCTGCTCATGGTGTAGCCTTCCAGGGTAATTCCTGTCATTAGGAAGTGTATGATGTCTTCAAAGTGACCATCTGTGATGCGTCCTATGAAGAGTTATGCATCAGGCAATCCTTCCTCCAAATTAGTGGGCTCTTCTCCCATTTCGATGCGTGACAAATAGTCTGGTCCCACGCTTAGTCGTTCAGGCTTCACAATAACTTCAAAATCATACTCCTGGAACAATAAAAACCACCTATAGATTCTCCCCCCCAACACAGGATTATTGACCAGGTATTTCAATGTAGAAAGATCCATATACATCTTAAATTGTCCACCAAAAAATAGTGTCTAAACTTCTGGAGCACATATACCATGGCTAGTCCTTTGCGGTCGATGGTGGAATAGTTCTTCTCAGCCTTGGATAACTTCCTGCTTGTGAATGTTATAGGATGATCAAATTCTCCTTTGCCAACCTATGTCAATACTGCTCCCAGTGCTATACATGACGCATCTACATGTACATGAAACTCCTTCTCCCAATCTAAGAAGACTAAAATTGGTGCGATGACCATTTTTACTTTCAACACATCCAATATTTTCTGAAAGTCCTCATTCCAACAGAATATGACATCCTTTTTCAACAACTTCTCCATAGGTCCAGTGATCTAGACATAGCCCTTGATAAACTTCCTATAGTACCCAGTATGTCCCAATGTTGCGCGTAATTATTTCACACTCCTTAGCATCTCCAGGTTAATTATCAGAGCAATCTTCAAGGGGTCTACCATAAATCCATGTCTGCATACCACATGACCCACCAGAGTCCCAAAAGGGAAACAAAACAAACATTTCTTCAGATTGAGCGCAATCTAGTACCTTTGACAAGTATCTAGCACTAAGTGCAAACTTACCACATGGTGTTTTACCAACCCAAACACATTCCAGTCATCAAATTACACCTCCAGAAACTTATGAATGAAGTATTTGAATGCAGCAATGGCTACGCATGAAAAAATCACAGCTGCATTCTTTAATCCAAAAGGCATTATAGTGTACTGAAAACATCCCCATTCAGTTGTGAAGGTCATCTTGCTTCTACCTTTAGGCGTGATTTTGATCTGATGGTACCTAGAGAACCCATCAATGAAGGAGTACGCTTCCTAGCCACCTACATTATCCAATACCTCATCAATGAATAGAGTCAGGAAAGGATCATGCACATAAGCATTGTTCAACTTCCTGCTTATCCTTATTTCATCCTTCTACTTCTTTTCCTGTACCACCATTGGTCTCACCCAATCAGATTCTTCTACAGGCTCAATGATGCTTGCTACAAGCATCTTATCTATCTCTAAGTGGACCTTCTCCTTATACTTCAGATTCATACGCTAAGGTCTTTGCTTAACCGACTTTGCGTTGGATTTTAACTTGATCTTCATAATGTCTAGGTCTCCTATTATCCCTTTTAACTCTTTAAAATTGGTAAGGAATAAATCCTGGTATTCGCGGAGAAATTCAGCGACCTTATCTATGGTCACATCATCCCAGTAATCTCCAATCTTCGTGAATTTGGGCTCCGCCTTCATGCCAATATTTATCTGTTTAGTTTTCAGCAGCATGGTTATACCATGATTCTCGATTTGTGATCCCTCAACTTTGCGGTGACCCTCAGTTTCAGGAATATTAATCTTTCTGGGGTCCTCGTATTCTTCTTCAATAGTCATGTTATAGCATTCTAGTGTGTGGCTCAGCTGAGTAGTCCAATCGAGTTGAATCAGATCCAAAGGATCCTGCGGTATCCTAAAGATCACTGCTTTAACTTCTTGTAGCGCTTTGTTAATACATACAAACCTATCTTCGAAGCTAAACGTCATTATGAACCCTTCGTGTAAAATATTCCATTCTTCTGTGCCATGGTGGAGCTCTATTTCCAAGTACCATTTCATTGGGATGACATCCAGGGTATGACAAAACAAGTGCACCCATTCAAGTTGGGGCTTTGCTCCATAGGCCTTAGCCCATTTAGCCAAGTGTTCACACGGATCATCCTTCCCATCATACATTTCCGTCACTCATACCTTCGGCTTCCCAAAGTGTTTTCTCATCATCCTCTATACTCGTGCCAATCATCAAAACTACCCTTATGTGTTCTCCACCATCTCACGGGTGTAGCGCGCAGTGCCCAATCCAATGCCTAGAAGCGCTGCTTCTCTGGTGCTTACCTTTAAAATACATCTAAAAACACATCCACATCATTCAAGCCATCATAAGTGGGCATATTTCTTTCCTCTGATGACACACAACGCAGCGACCAAGTCATCATGTTATAGCTCAGTGCATTACTTCATGTAGCTGATTCTGCCTGCGCTCTAATTCTTTGTTTGAGTCTGAGGTGCAGGAACTCTTGTGATCCCATGTAATTTGTCCATCCGCTGTTGGATTCACCCAATCTTTGTCTCACGCTGTTATCTTATATATGCAGTCCAAATCATCATCACTTTCATAATCGCGGATTGGTTAAGTATAGCGCAATCCTTTTTGTAGGATCTAGGGGTACTATTACGCGAAGTGATCTCTTTTCAAATATCATCTTTTGATTCTTTATGTTGATTACCCCGTTCATGTCAGTATCCCAATCAATGCCAAGGAGCGCAGGGTAGGGTTTTCTGTCATCCACAATTTCTATTACTTCAAAATCAACCAATACGCTCGTGCTTTCAAGATCTATAGTTAATCCCTACAACCATCCCATGGGGATGATCTTTTGCTGATTTTCCATCCTTAACTGAATTGGAAACCACTATAGCGCAGGTCTCCCCATCTGCTCCCAAGTCTTCTTTGGACAAATGTTTGCGTCTGACCCTAGATCCAAAATAACTTGATCCATTTCATATTCTCTTATTTGCGCGGAGAGTCTCATCTCATGTCCTGTCCTTGCCTTATGCTTACCAATCTTCTGTACCATGCGCGGTTCACCTAGAGTGTTTCTGACACATCTATTTATAAGTTCTTGTAACTCCTTCACAATCTTTTTCTCACGCAGCAAATTCATGCAGGTCTCTAGAAAGGTCGTAAGCATAGAAGGGTCCATTTTCTGAACAGGTTTATCTCCGATCCTTGAGGTAGAGGCCTCAGTGAAACTCTTCTTTTCTTCTATGAACATTTCACATGCACACTCCAAATCAAATTCAGCCTCCTTCTCTGGAGCTTTGTGAACCCATGCGTTGTCTTCAGGTTGTTTCCCCTTATCATCGCCCGTTTCAATTCCACTTTGGAGCACTATATTCACATTCAGATCTTCTTCGCAAGGCTCAACCCTCATCATTTACAGGTTTTGAGTCAGTTGTAGAGGTAGCACCACTTTGTCGTGTATCCTTACTATCAGTGTAGGATAGTCCTCAGTATCATGATCAAACTAAGTACAATATTTGCACGATGGATGCATTGGGTCAATGAATTTGCGAGCATAGTGTCCTGCTCCTCCACAATTGTAATAGATCAAATGTCCCCGACCTCTACCAGGTCCTCCTCCACCTCGACCTCGTCTGCACCCTTGAAATCCTGTCTGCGCCATCCCAGTGTCTTGGTCAGGAGGTTGCATTTCTACCTGAACTCTATAGGTGGGTGTTTTATCCATCATCAATTCATAACTTTGGTAAGTGCACTCATCATGCCCTACTGACCTACAAAAGTTGCAGAATAGTTTTTGTGGTGTTTGTACAAACTTCTGCAACAAATGAAAATTATCAGTCGTATGTTTCCGTGCTACCTAACATATAGCCACCACAACACAAGCCCCGCGCTCAACCCTTCTTGGGCTTCTAGCCTCAAAGGCATCAGTCCTCCTGTTGCAATATAGTTTGCAAAGATTGGGAAATGGTCTTTTTTCATGCCCTTGACCTTTACATTTCAAGAACCATATCTCCTCATGTGCCTCTAGCCGAACTGTTCTGTCCTGCTTTAGACTTTGCAATTTGAGGCAAATATTTTGCAATTACGCATGGATCTGCTGAACCACTAGACATGGATCTTGCATCGGTGTTTCATGCAGTCTTATTGCAATCTCCAAGGCCTCTGCTTGAGTCGTAATCTTCTGTTGTGACAGCTGATGAGCCCCAAATTGGGTAACTTATTGGGCTCATTTTTCCTAATTATCCTTGTTCAATCCTCCATTTTTCATAGATTATGCATTATTTTTTAGTATGTTTATGTCATTTGTACAAATAACGGTGGTCACTCTTCCTAGGTGGCTAACACGTGCTTATTTCAGGTTTTTTGACACATGTTGGAGCAAAACCGAGCAATCATGGGCAGGTGACAGCCAAGCTTGAGGTGAGGATTCGTAGGGGGGTTGTCTATGACATTAAATAGCCCTTCCTCAGGATCTCCACCCCCAGCTCTGAGCTCACAGGCCACCAAAAACGAATCTGGAAGGCAGCCAAGCAGATTTTGGGAAAGGGACTGTCTACTAACAGTTGGGACAGCCGAGTCCCTTATATTTAGGAGGCCTGCTAGGGCCCTCGTGGTGTATAAATGAGAAGGCCTCAGCCTTCGTAAGGGACTCTTGAAACCATTGCATTTTTTTCACTACAGTGCTGTCACTTTTAGCTCGTTTTCTTGTAGCCATTTTGGCATAACTTTTGACAGATGACTATTTTTTGATAATGATAAGCAGTCCTATTTTATATCAACTCTGAGTTCTCTATAGGAGTTGTAGCTCTCAGGTTTGGGCCCAACCTGAGAGCCTAGGGCCTCCTTTATGTACTGCTATCTTTCCTTTATGCATCGTTGTTTTTCCTTTTATGCATTTGCAACGTATTTCTGTTAGGCAGATTAAGTTGTGTTGATTAACTAGGTCACTGTTTATGGTTAGAATTGCTTCAGGTGTTTATAATAGGTTGGTAGGATAATAAAAGGGAAAAGCTCCAGAAAATGGTCAAAAAACACTTTTGGTTTCACCTCTTCCTCATTGGATCAGGGGCTGGAATTGAAGTAACCATGCTGTCCCAAACAAAAACACTAGTTTTGCTTTGCCATGCAATCATTAGTGTACTGTTTTCATTTGCAGAAGTTGGTTACCTGTTCAAATCTATGAAATGTTTCATTGCATAGTTGATATATATGGTTCTCTTTCAAATAAAGCTGTTGTTCATTCAATTTATTGCTAGCTAGATTAGATTAGCTAGAACTTTGATTACTTGCAAGTCTTTATTGGTTTAGTTGAAAGTACACAGTGCAGAGCATCTCTACCACTCTTTCATCCACCCAAGCTTCATCAGAGCCATCTGTTCCATCTCCTAACTGGGTTTCTCGTCTCACATTTGTTCTCTTGCCCACGTAACCCTACCTTTTTGTGCAACCATTGTTTCAACCTTCTTTGAGCCAATTCAGCCATCTACACCTTCTCCCCACTCCATCCACTAGTCCTTGGGCCACTTCAGACCCCTATCCTACCTCCACATCCATTCCTTCATCTTCCCTCACTCATCCATCCTCCAAAATCCCATTTTTAAACATCCTGTAGAAATTTCTGAACATCCTATAGAAATTCCTGAACATCATGTAGAACCCCTACAGACTTCTTGTAGAAGCTCACAAATGAGGTTTCTTGGAAGCCAAACTTTTTGAAACTCTCTGGAAGGGTGTTAGGGAATCCTTAGACCCTCTCTGAACCTTCCTGGCCTCTTCCAAGCATTTCTCCTCATTGATCCACCCCTGCACAGTCAAGAACAGTGAAATCATATGCATGATGAAACTGACGACTTAATAAAAAATACAAAATGATTTTTTCTTCAGATAGAGGTAGTCTAGACACATGTATTTTACCTTCATAGAAGTAATGGCATCTCTTTCAGTAGTTTGCATTCTCCTCTTTGCGTCAGTAGGACTAGCTGGTAGAATTAGGGTTTGCGCGGGTTTGCGCTTTCCTTCATTTTTTCAATCTCTTTTCGCAAATAGATTAGCTTCCTTTGAGAGTAGCTTCCATCCATCAGTTAACAAGATTCTTCTCAAATCTCATAGAAGTTGGCTTGAGCCCCTAGTGGACTTGTGCCAGCTGACCAAGTGACAGCTGTGGCAAGAGCTAGTACTTGTGCATACAACACTGTCGCTTCCAATTTTGTTACGAACTACCGAGTTGATAAAAGTAAAGAAGGGAGTCCCAGGAGTTGCAGCATTATTTCTACAATACTGGAGCCCACCATCTTTTTGGTGCTGTTTTCGGGGAAGCGTCTGAGTATTGGTGAATGTTGCTTTTATTCCATTTTCTCCTACAACCTTTTGCTGAGTAGTTTATTTCATTTCCATTCTGCAATTTCATTTTCGCAAAAGTAGAGTAGACATTTCTTGCTTTCATAGATTAGCATTTCAATTCCGCAATTTCAATTCTATAAGCGTAGATTAGCATTTCATTCCTGCAATTTCATTTAAGCAAAATAGATTAGTCCTTTCCTGTTTTCATTTCAATTTTGCCTTTTCATTTCAGCAAGATAGTTGCAGTTCAATCTATTTTAGTTTTGCAGGTACAAGAAGAAAAAACAAAAGCAATCAAAGGTCTTTCTATTTCATGCCTCGTAGGAATAGAGATAAAACCGACAAATTCTTACCCAACAACCCCACTACATCACTGAGTCAACGTTCTCTCTTCTCTAGTGACAGTGAGCCAGAAGAACCTATAGGTGAACCTCCTGAGATATATGAAGATCCTATAACAGAAGAAGAGTTAGAGAACGCTCCATCTAAAGCCATGGCTGAAAATCAAAATGGGAGAAGAGAAGATGAGAGAATAGAAGGTGCCTTTCCCATCTGAGAGACCAATGGAGACATGAAAATGAAAAACATAAGTCCCTCAGCTTTACCTCACTTCCATGGATTGACTATTGAAGACCCTGATACCTTCCTGTTTGAGTTTTCTGTCCTTTGTCGAACTTACGAATATGTTGAGGACGAGCAAAAGTTGAAATTCTTTCCCTCTACCGTCAAGGACACAACATTACACTAGTTCATGGGGTTACCTGGAAACAATATCACCACTTGGGCTCAGATGTAGCAAGCTTTCAATGCCAAATACCGGGACTACTGTAGGTCTAAGGAAACCAAGGGAGAAATCTTTCGGATGACCATGGGAAACGATGAGTCTTTAGAAGATTACGAGGAAAGGTTCCAACTTAGTTATAAACAGGCCAGGTGCACACTTGACCTGGAACCTCTGAAGCTGGTTCTGCTCTGAGGAGTCCCTGAAGACCTCCTAGACACCCTGGAGGGGACATCTACCAACTACCTTATGAGGACATAAAGACCATGTTTAGAAACCATTCTAGGGCGGCCCAGAAGAGAGGTAGGGGGAATCCACTTTCAGCTAGTACCACCTTCTCCAAGCATGAGTTTGCTAACCAGATGGAAGACCTAAAGAGTGAGATGAGACAGACTATTGCCATGCAACTTGATACCTTCCGAATTCAGCAAAAGAAAGAGGAAGCTGAGAGGGCTTTGGCCATTTTTTGTCCTAGATGCACGAGGAAGCATCCTAAGAATGAGTGCCCATTGCAATCAGTAGAGGTATGTTTCGTTTGTCAGGAAGACCACCCCACCAACCAATGCCCTACCTTGCCTAGATTTAAAGCCATGTACCTGGGCACTGAGGCGGCTACTGAACCTCTCTACTTCCTCAACCAAAGGAGGCCACATGGGCCCAGACCTTACCAGCAAGGGATGCAAGGGACATCCCAAGCTTATTATAACCCCAACCAATCCGCTCATATACCTTCTTGGCCCCCCTGCTCATCCTTCCTGGTCTGCACCTCCTCCGTGGTCTTATCCATCTCCATACCATACTCAACCTACTCCTCATTCGTTTCACTCACATGCCCAGCCGCAACCTCAGTGGAATGCACCTCAATCGTGGTGGAGGTCTCAATACAACACTCCTCCCGCCATTTTTCCTCCACCACTGGCCCAACCACAACCATTATCTCCTGCTCCTCCAAGACAACCCTAGATGCCTTCTCAACCGAACCCGAACCCCAACAATAGATAGGCCCAGTAGGTATATACTGGGGAGACAACATGCCCTACCTATGCTGTGGAGATCCAGGAGATCAACCTGTGATCTGGGAAGGTCCTTCCAGAGCACCAACCTCCTCCCCCAGAAGAGGAGGAAGAGAAATAGGAAAGTGAACCCCAAGCCATTCCACCCTTTCCTGAGCGACTCACAGTAACCGCACAACCCAACCCAGAAGAGACTGAGCTTCTGGGAGAACTCAAGTAGTTGTGTGTGAAAATACCACTTCTCCAGGCCATAAAGGATGTACCGATATACAACAAATTGATTAAGGAGAAGTGTTTCAGGCACCCAGGTAGGTGAAAGAGAGATGCCTCAACTATCAATGTCATAGGACAACTGTTTGATCTTATGTTGGGGCAAGTAATCTGTCCAAAGTATTTGGACACTGGGAGCCCTGTAGTTGATGTTCACATCAATGGCACCATCATACCCCACACCTTGATTGATTTAGGGGTCGCCATTAATGTGATGACTAGGGACACCATGCTTAAGCTCACCCTTTAGAATTCCTTAAGGAAGACCTCGACAGTACTGCAATTGGTAGACTGCTCCACCGTGACTCTCGAAGGGATTGTTGAAGATGTCTTGGTCTCTGTTGACTCCTGGGAGTACCCTGCAGATTTCTTGGTCCTTCAGCCAAAGGAAAAACTCACTGGATATCCCCTCATTTTGGGAAGGCCTTGGCTAGCTACTGCGGATGCTTACATCAGCTATCGAGCATGAAGCATGACCATAAAAAATGGGCCTATATCCAAACAGCTGGTCCTATACCCTCCTGCCCAACCTCTGCTAGAACATGACTTACCCCTCTGGTTGGAAGAAGGAGATGAGGATGAGGTCTACTCTGCACCATTATGCAAAGTGGAGGCCACTAGGGGAGGTCCTCAAACCGAGGATGATTTGATTGAGAACTTAATCCAAAATCCTCCCCTCGGTGCACTATCCTTGGAAGAGTTGGTGGAAGATACCAAAGCCAGTGCTTTAGTGGACCTATGTGTGACTAATTCGACCACTCCCAAAGTTAAGAATGTGGAGTTTAGCCTTGAAAGAACTTTCAAGATCATCTCCTCTCTCTCTCCCTCTTAGGAAAAGGAGCTATGTAGCCTCTTGAACCGCCATTTGGAGGCTTTTACCTGGAGCTACAAGGAAATGAAAGGAATCCATCCTTCAGTCTATACCCATCATATTTACATTAAAGAGGACTGTAAACCAGTCAGGCAACCTCAGAGGAGAATGAATCCAACCCTTAAGGACATTGTTAAAGAAGAAGTGCAAAATTTTTTGGATGCAGGATTCATCTACCCCATCTCGGACAGCGAAAAGGTTTCTCCTCTGGTGTTGGTACCCAAGAAAAATGGGAGGTGGAGAATCTGTGTAGACTACAGAGAACTGAACAAAGCCACCAAGAAAGACCACTTCCCTTTGCCTTTCATAGATCAAGTGTTAGATGGACTGGCAGGAAATAAGTTTTTCTCTTTCCTAGATGGGTTCAGCGGGTATAATCAGATCCAAATCAGCCCGGAGGACTAAGATAAGACCACCTTCACTCGTCCATGGGGTACCTTTGCCTACCGAGTCCTTCCCTTTGGGCTATGCAATGCTCCTGCCACTTTCCAGAGAGTTGTACTGAGCATCTTTGCCGAGCTGGTTCATGACTCGATGGAAATCTATATGGATGAATTTACTCCTTACGGGTCTAGCTTCCAAGAAGCCTTGTCCAACTAGGGAAAAGTTTTAAGCAAGTGCATTGAGATGAACCTATCCCTCAGCCCTGAAAAATGTGAATTTCTGATGACTGAAGGGACCGTGTTAGGTCATAACATTTCTCACCAAGGATTATAGGTGGATCCTAACAAAATTGCTATCATAAAAAAGGTTCCACCTCCTCAGAAGGTAAGAGATGTTCGGAGTTTCCTAGGCTTAGCGGGATATTATAGAAGATTCATTAAAGATTTCAATAAGCTAGCCTCTCCATTCTTTGGCCTCTTAGGAAAAGATGTTGAGTTTAAATGGACTGACAACTGTCAAAGGGCTCTGAATGAGTTGAAGGATAAGTTAGTGTCCGCCCCAATTTTGAGAGGCCCAAACTGGGCCCTACCTTTCTGTTGTGGCCAGCAACACCCCCCCTTGTTAATTCAAGTGTTGAACAAAATACTAAATGAACGGAGACCCTTAGTTTAATTTTTAAGAAAAATCAAGTTTTTCTTTCTTCAAAATAAGGTTACCATCATAAGCTTAGAAAGGTCTTTCGAATATTTTTAACCTAAGTTTACGATAAGGTAAAGGTCTTTAAAAATTGCGTTGCAAAAATATAGGAAATGCCTTCATTCCCCTATAATATTGGTATGCGCAAGGCCCCTGTGTTAAGCATAATATCGCATCGCAATGAAGTAACGCTCATAAGGAAAAACCTCAAGGTCTACCGATCTGCGATAACATCGATCACAAGATCGCATATCGCAGAAATAAACTGGCAATATTTGGCAAACATTAAATTTTTGCGACCTGCGATGTTGCGATCACTGCGATGGTGCAATCTGCGATCTTGCGATTTGCGATGGCACGATTTGCGATGACACGATCTTTAATGCTACGTAAGCAAATCATGAATCACTTAATCACGAATCCTTCGGGCGCGCCATTCAAAGAAAATCCACTTACCATAATCTGACCCAAGATCATGCGCTTTTAATGATAGTAAATGGATTAGTTGTTAGTTATGAAATGAAATGAAGATGCGTGCTTTTGTAAAGAATTACTTCACGTAAAGTGGCATATTTGATATATCCATTGCATTTAAAACTCTCCCATCACCTTTCTTAATTAGTCATTTCCACTTCGCTTGTAATCTGCAGGAACGAAGAGCTAAGAACATTCAAAGCCGAACGCAGGAGCAAATGGGAAAGAAACATAAGGCTCAAGGCTTCGAGGCAAAGGAAAAGATGAAGGAGATGGCGCCTTTGTATACAGACACTGCCTGCAACAGGGACGCAAGAATTTCGACATGGGAAGGCATGTATAGGCTACTGGAGGAAGAAAATCCTAGAGTAATGAAGGTTGATAGCGCCGCGGGCTCACAAAACTCTTCCGAGGCATCCTTAGAGGAGCTGGCATGTTCATTTCTTCACCGAATAGCAGCTAGACCCAAAATTTTACCGTATACATATATGATCAAGTGGATACTTGACAATGAAGAGTTACACGGCAGGCAATTCAAGGTTCAAGGACATGGGCTCATAGGATCATTTGCCACACAAGACTTAAAGCTTATGTATCATCTTCCTGAACCCCACACTACCTACAATGCACAATTTGTCAAGAAATTCGCAGCAGAGAACCCAAATCTAGCAGAGACCACTAGAGATTGGACCAGAAAAGAGGAGCCGCTCAAAAAGGACAAAAACGGTATGTATAGCACTGGTTCCCTCACCTCTCCATATTGTTTTGCTGCAGCCATGCTTTGTAGACTGTTTGGGATGCTGGACATCAATAAATTTTCGTCTGAATGGCTACCACTCATAGACGCTGCCACCAACGCCGATATCGTGGATTGGGCCAAGATATTCTTTGATAATCTATACACAACTGTTATGAATTACCAGTCTAAAAGATCCTTGTCTCAAAGGGTCTATCCTCCTTTTTATCTGTCTGCATATATTATGGATTCTATTTGCTATGTATCTAAATTTCCAACTATGGGTTGGAAATGGACTACCCAGGACCCGTCACCTATTCATGTTTATCACAAAGTGGTTATGGGATTCACATTCTTCCCCACACTTCTATCAGATTTTCCACGGGCTTATCTTACCCCTATATAGGATGATGTATGGTGAAGAACCCCCGAGGTGCTCACCCGAAAGCACAAATATACATCATCCCCATCGCAAGATGGTTTAGGGAAGAATGGTTCACTTATATTAGAGTTTTTGGGAGCACTGTACCTCCACATGTCCTAGCTCTATATGTCCCAATAAACTTTTGGCTCAGGGAAATTTCCTATCAGACTTGCTCAGAAGGCAGCCTAACCAAAGAACTAAAAGACAAGAAGAAGGCCATATGGCCTCAGTTTCCTGTAGCTTGTGGGGCCTTCTCATTGTTTGATGTAGGACACGCTTTCGCCGAAGTGGAGAATGTGACGTCTCTACAATTATTTAAATTCCCAGCTCGGCCTTTTGACCTAAATAATGTTGCACAAGATTTCACTACAAGCATCAAAATAAAAGTATTCGTTTGAAACAAAGATTTGTTTGATGATTTGTTTCAAGGTAAAAGCTCACTCCAGGAAGTTTTGCGGGAAGCTCGGTCGAGGTTGTCTCCAGATGACCTCCAAAGATTCATGTTGTACAGGGAAAGAAGGCTGCCCAGTGTTCCTCTAAAGAAGCTGCGACTGCTGCCAGAGAACCAACTCCCAGCATCAGCCTCAGTGGCAACTCTAGCACTTCCAAATCCAAATCTGACACTGCCCAAGGAATGCCTGAATGTTCTAAAAAGTCTAGAAGAAACCAAGAAAAAAGCGAAGAAACAGCTAAAGATACAGCTCAGTCAAGTGCAATGTTACAACAGCAAGTTATCGCCTCCCCGCCAAGAGATGTCCCTCCTCCCGTCATTAAAGCACCACTCATCACAACATAGCTAGACAAAGAATGGGAAACCTTCAACGAGCTGATTAGCCTTGAAGGGCAAGCCCCAAGAACACCTGTGAACAATACACAGGTAATGCAAGAAATGGTTTCGACCATAGTCAGCAGTATCACAGAAACGGAGCACAGTCATATCGCTCCACCTTCTGAGCTTCTACTCAATGTAGAAGAAATTCCCCCACTGGATGTATTCTATAGTCCCCAACATAAAGCATTTGTAAGGAGACAAAGAAAGAAAAGAAAGCTAGAGAATACACTGTCACAAGATGCTGAACATTTGGATGTCTTATGGAAAGACCCCAACAACAACCTGACAGAAAATCTCACGAAGTTGTCTCAGATCGCAGGAGCATATGCTTCTGCAACTATTGACAAGGCATCGGAAGTTCAGCAACTTTTGAAGGAACAAGAAAATCAAATACAGCTACTACAACGACAGTTACAACAAGCCAATGCTAGTATTGAAGCGTCCAAACAACTTGAGAAGTTACAAGAAGACTTTCAGCAGATGCAGATAAGCTATCAAAGAAGCCTAGACGAGAAAGGAAAGCAGTTGCAAGCTTTGCAAGAAATACATAAAGACGAGCCTAAGCTTGCCGAATTTGTTTCAGAATCTGCTGGCTTAAATGAGCAACTTCTGCAGCAACAGGAAGAGTTGGGACGTAAGATATCGCAGTGGGGTCACTATTGCGAGCTGAGTGATAAACTCACCAATCAAGTGGCAGACTTGCGAAGTGACTATGACCAGATTGATAGACGAGTGACGGAATACTTAGCTTGGCAGGATGGGGAGGAAGGGAAGAGAGCAAATGCACCCAGAATAAACGAGAGTCATAAGGAATTTCTCTTTAACAAATGGGACGATCAAATCAGGCAGGCAGAACAGGCAGCGGAGACAGCGGCAACGCAGGCAAGCATCCTTATCGACTGTGTAAATGAGAATTTAGCCAACTTAATCACAGAAACCACCCCGGGGTACCTACCAAACAAGTCAAGAATAGAGGCAGAATGGAAGCAGAAGGCGCAGGAAAAGGGAAAAGTGATCCAGGCATTGAACAGGTTGAATTGGGAGTGTTACTAGGCATACTTAGTCAAGCCACACAGTCAATGGATGACTGTGAAATGCATCATAAAATCAGCCGAGAAAGTAGTGCCAGCTCTCATAGATGCTGTTTTCGCAGCCCATCTCAGCGCAGAAGTCGGCCAACCGACTCTTCTCAAATCCATGATGAACACTTGCAGTTTTAAGGACCAAATTCAGAAGTAGCTTATTTTTAGTAGTTTATTGTTTCTTTTTATTTAGATTAGAAAAAGGACAGTCATTTGAGAACCGTATCCTAAAATTTTGTAAAAACACTATTATTAGAATTAGGAAGTAGTATTTTAACCCTTCTCATGCATTTAGAGAAGGGTCCAGAGATTTGTCAAAAACTTATCCTCAGAACATGCACTTTTGCACCCTCAGAGGAGGTTTTGATGAATGGATAGATCGAGATTTATTTTTACTTGCATTTTGATATCTGCTACTGATGTTGCACTTTTGTACTCTTGGTAGATTTTAGAACAAGTAGAGATAGATCGTTTTTGCTTGAAGCTTATGGGTAGAATTAGTCATAAATGGTACTTTTATCTCTTGGCAATTTCTGCTTATACTCTTTAAGTGATTTACAGTTTTTAGTTGTTTATATGTTATTGCATGAATGTATGGGTTACCATTTGGCATTTCTGTACGGTGGAGTCATTTGTTTGTGTCTGACATATGAATAGCTTATTATGCGATATGTTGTTCACAACTGTTTTGCCTAACTTCTTATGCAAAGTGGTTTATCTTAATTGATTTCTATTCTTATGATTGCTGAATGATCTTTATTACCAGTTATTGTTTGAAATATCTTTAGATCACATAATGGAAGATATACATCCCGGGTTAGCGTAGATTAGATGTGTTGTTTCTCATTAGATTACAATAGCATAGAGTTAGTTTAAGAATCTGAATTAGATTAGCTTTAAAGTACTCTTAGATCAGCATTATTCAACTCTACACACACACACACACACACACCCCCAAATCGGGAAACTGGTCCCGTTATCCCCAGTCGGACCTGCTGTACCAAACGGATAAGGAGCTGCCAACCAAGGTCCGGACCGGGTGGGTATCCCCCTTGTTGTCGACCCGATTTTCGGGGCTTCAACATATTTGGTGCTAGAAGGAGGGCCTAAACATAGTGTCTGATGGAATTATTTTCAAATCGTAACATCTGAATCTGGATGGCGGCTCACAAACTTCCCATTTGGAGTTGCATCCATGTTCCTACCTCTTCCAACACTCCACCTGAAGTGGTAAGACTCTTGTCTCAGGTAAAATTCAATGGTAAGAATAACTCTTCTACTTTTAATCATGCTCTTCAATTTATTCAAAGAATTTCAAGTTATGATATTCCAAGAATTAATGAAGGCGTTTTATGCAGAAATTTTACTCTTACATTCACGGCGGAAGCTAGAAAATGGTGCAGAAACCTCCCAGTTGCATCAATTCACAGCTGGGACCAATTTGCCAAGATTTTCATTCTTGAATTTGATTGTTATGGCTATGACTAGGTATACGATGAAATTGATTATCTCTGGGAAAAATATGAATCTATTAGGGATTTTAATATGCGATTTCATATTGATTGTCTAAAATACGATCTTGAAAGCGAACTCATAGAGAAAGAATCTTTATATTATGCTGAACATTCCCTGCCTCCTATATCTGATCAAGCAGAAATTAGTTCGAGTTTTGTCTCTTTTCTTTCTAATATGAACGAGAATTCCAATTTGAATATACAAATCACTCATAATGAAGAAAACCCTCAAAGCCTAGGAGTTATCCACACTCTAATACAAGAAGACAAAAGCGAGGATGATGGAGGGAAGCCTGCCTTGGAACCAGGAGATGACTTTGATACAAGATCAGATGATCTCGTTGCAAGTCAACAAATGCAGACGCCAAGGTTAGAACAAAAAACTATTTTTCTTTCAGGAAGTATCAGTACACAAACGTATGATCTAAAACCCGATGTCTATATTGAATCTGATGAACGAATATTTTTTTATGATGATAGTTTTAAATGTGTTGCTTCAGAATCACACTTCTCTCTTTACCCTGATTTTTTTAATGATGATAACTTTTCCCCTCTCAACATTAAAGATATTTCAAAAAACACAGAGGATAATTCAAGTAAGTCATCGTTAGATTTTTAGAATAAAGAGATAGCTATAGAACATCCCTTGATTGTTTCCAAGCAAGGAACACTTGAATCTCCTTGTCTGAAAATATACAACCAAAAGGAAAGATCTAGGGAAACTGCTAAAATTAGTTATGATGGTTACTTTGCCAACAACGATGTTATTGATTTATCTCAAGTAACTCATCAAAGCTCAAAGAATGAGAGATATTCTAATTTGGAAAACATATCATTCAATCCTCATTTCAAAGCCAAAGATCATTCGCCTGATTTTACTGATCAAGACAATGTCCCGATCTATGATTCATATCACGAAGAAACCCTCATGCCTATTCACAATCATAATTTATTTTATGTTTCACATGACCTGGCCAGTTCTTGTGAACGGAAAAAATTTACAAGCTTATCCCAGTTGTGTTGTAACTTTATTTGTACAAAAAACTTTTCTTATTATTATTCCCACTTGCACTCATTTTGTACAAAATCGGATTGCTTTTTAAATTTTCAGTTTCTTGATAGATTATTCTGGTATGACCAACACCTTATCAAAGAACATCCAAAAGATGAGCCACCATTGTGGAAAGCTAAACTATGTCAAGGAAGTACAAAACTTCCTCCATTACAAGATCATCAAGATATAACAAAAATTGATCCTTATTTTTATGATCCAATAGATATCCAGTTGGAAGGAAGATTTTGTGAGAAAGAAATTTCGGACAAAATTCCAACTGGAGTTATGCATTCTTATTCCGCATCCAACGTTAACATTCCAAGAAAAATTCCGTTCTTAACACTAACATTGGAAAGCTGCATACGTGTAGGAATAAAAATTAGAAGGCAGCTCCATTGGAAATATCATTTCACCTAGTCAAATTCTTGTATATAATTAGAGTAGGAGTAGGAGTAGTTTAGTTAGGTAGTTAGGTTTATTTTTGAATAGTTGATAGTCAAAGTAAGAAAAGAAGATCATCCCTATTGTCTACACAACCCTAGGGAATGTCTACTTCCCATTTCGTTAAGTATTTTTCTCCATAAATAAAGTTTGCTTTGGTCAAACAGCATTCGACGTTTACGAAAGACACCTTTTTCTCTATCAAGATTTTGAACTTCTGCTTCTATGAATGACAAATATTTTTCTTTGAAACTTGATCTTTATTATAAATAGAACTTTAATCCAGATATGATATTAGTTTCAACTCCAAAAAACTGAAGAAAGTAATCTCAGCGAAGCAATTGTTTTACGTCAGTACAATGAAAGGCATCAATGACAAGATGAGGAGTCCCTGTAGAAACAACGATTACCAAAGAAGATTTATTATTGTTGTCCAGAACTTTCTTAAGGAAAGAAAATTGACTTCCTCCCTGCCAAAGGAAATCACAGCGTTCAGGGAAGCAACCCAATAAAAACACTATATCTCAAAGAATAAGAGGTCTCATCACGAGCCGACTTATCATCATCACAGATATTATAACTTGCTGACTTTGCCAAAACTGTCCACCAAAACAGGGCAATGACTCAAGATTGTTGCAATCAAAAGACAGGGGGTCTCATCACGAGCCAGCGTGTTCAGCAAAAGTATAAATCTAGTGAATGACTGTGTCATAATTTGGCCACCAAACCAAGACATGGTTATTTAGAGAATAAAAAAGAAAAAGTGTCAGAATGGATTTCTCTCTGAATAGTTGTAAACACTTAGGCAGGATAAAGGATCATTAATGGTTAATAGGTAACCCTATCGAGGCTATGGACGCCTGCTGGCAGCAGAGGCTCTACCTGCGACAAAGAAGCATATTTGCAAAGGACTGCTATACAGGGAAGACTTTATTTTAATTTTTATTTAAGACCAAGTAAGGGCTGGTGTAAATGCAAGAACAAGCTAAGAATAAAAGTAAATAGAAAGGAGTTGAAACGAAATATCATTGATAGTTTGAAGTATAATATTTTTATCTTTCCATAATAAAGTTTAAGTTTTCTGAGAATTTTTTTTTATTACTTTTAGAAGTTTGGAAAACGTCAAAAGAAAGTCAGAGATAACTGGTTCTCCCAAGTGAATCATCAATTGTTGTGGCCAGCAACAACCCCCCCCTTTTCATTTTAGTATTTTTTCAAAATACTAAATGAATGGGGACCCCTAGTTTAATTTTGAGAAAAATCAAATTTTCCTTCTTCAAAATAAAGCTACCATCGTAGTCTTAGAACGGTCTGTTGAATATTTTTAACCTAAGTCTACGACAAGGAAAAGGTCTTTAAAAAATTGCATTAATGCGCAAGGCCCCCCCACGTTAAGCCTAACGTCGCATCGCAGTAAGTAATGTTCATAAGGAAAAACCTCAAAATCTGCCGATCTGCAATAACACAGATCGCAAGATCGCACATTACAGAAATGAAATGGCAATACTTAACAAAAATCAAACTCCTGCGACCCGTGATGTTGCGACCTGCGATATTGCGATCGTCGCGATGGCATAGTCTGCGATCTGGCGATTTGCGATTAGCACGCCTTGTGATGGCACGATCTTCAATGTAACGTAAAGCAAATCATGAATCATTTAATCACGAATCCTTCGGGCACGCCATTCAAAGAAAAGCCACTTACCTTAATCTAACCCCAAATCATGCGCTTTTAATGATAGTAAGTGGATTAGTTGTCAGTTATTTAATGAAATAAAGATGCGTGCTTTGCTAAAGAATTGTTTCACGTAAGGTGGCATATTTGGTATATCTGTTGCATTTAAAACTCTCCCATCACCTTTCTCAATCAGTCATTTCCACTTCGCTCATAATCTACAGGAACTAAGAGATAAGAAGATTCAAAAGCCAAACGCAGGAGCAAATGGGAAAGAAACATAAGGCCCAAGGCTCCGAGATGAAGGAAAAGGCGAAGGAGATGGCGCCCTTGTACACAGACACTGCATGCAACAGGGACGCACGAATTTCGACCTGGGAAGGCATGTATAGGCTGCTGGAGGAGGAAAATCCTAGAGTAATGAAAGTTGATAGCGTCGCGGGATCACAAAACTCTTCCGAGGCATCCTTAGAAGAGCTGGCTTGTTCATTTCTTCATCGAATAACAGCTAGACCCAAGATTTTGCCGTATACAGATATGATCAAATGGATACTTGATAATGCAGAGTTGCAAGGCAGACAATTCAAGGCTCAAGGGCATGGGCTCATAGGATCATTCACCGCGCAAGACTTAAAGCTTATGTATCATCTTCCTGAGCCTCAAACGACCTACAACACGCAATTTGTCAAGAAATTTGCAGCAAAAAACCCAAACCTGGCAGAAACCACTAAAGAAAGGACCAGAAGAGAGGAGCCGCTAAAAAGGGACAAAAATGGTATGTACAGCACTAGTTCCCTCACCTCTCCATATTGTTTTGCTGCGGCCATGCTGTGTAGGCTGTTTGGGATGCCAGACATAAATAAATTTTCGTCTGAATGGCTACCACTCATAGACGCTGCCACAAACGCTGATATCGTGGATTGGGCCAAGATATTTTCTAATAACCTATACACTGCTGTTATGAATTACCGGTCTAAGAGATCCTTGTCTCAAAGGGTCTATCCTCCTTTTTATCTATCTGCTTAT
>APFE030660423.1:562608-613582 GCA_000404065.3 Pinus taeda | reverse complement strand
GTTATAACCCCTGGACCCGACAATTGTGATAAGCAATTGGGGGGGGGGGACCCAAAACAATATACATCATGGTTGATACAGTCGTTGGGTCCGTAAGACACATGCGCCTTTTATATATATAGCCTTGGGCTTGGCCGGTAGCGATTTGCGATATAACTCTAGACCCAATATATATGAATTTGGGTTGATAATGTCGTCGGGTACGAAATGAAACAGTGTGCAGTGTTAATTGTGATAGACCAAAAAAAGAGGATTTATGCATGTTTTGCGAAGTATTTCTGCTATAAAGAGTTATGATGGGAAAAATGATGTGATAGAAGGTTTTGAGGGCTAAAAAGGTTCCGTTGGAGGGGAATGAATGGAGGGCTAGGCTGGGTGATGAATGGACCATGCAGCAGGGATTAAAAGGGGGGTCTTAACCATTAAGAACTAAAAATTTGGCTCGGCAACAAGTTAACGTCTCTGGGACTAAATAAATCATTCGGAGAGGTAGAAGACCAGCTTTTGGGGGACCCATTCAAAATTTCTACCAAGGAAAGTTTTGATAGGGTGGTGGCCACAACAAATGGCGAACCATTGGGCGAATCAGTTATCTTTGTTTCCCAATAAACCTTGGATCAATAGAACATTAGGATGTTAGGATAAACTTGAAATGTAGACTATGTAGATGGACAAGCATGGGTTCCACTTCAACATTAATTGCTTTAGGTGGGATAGAGACAAATAGCTTCTACTTAGTGATAGTATTTTGACAGGCATTCTCCAATGGTAGTATTATGGGGTTTATTGACCTTCCTTTACCTATTTCCCACTTTCAAAAATCCCTTTGGGACTATCACTGGTCTATCCATACCTGTTTAGGTGTGTACCTCAGCTCTTTATTGTTCATCAAACTTGATATAAATATGTTTTTCTGCACTTTATATAAGAATTTCAGTGTTGTATTTTCATATGATTTAATGGGGCATAATCATGGATCTTGCCATATTTTTAAACCGGTTAAGCAAGGTTGGGCTTGCAGTATCAACCGGTACTCTGAGCCCAACAATAGCCCCTACTCCAACCAGCTTCCCAAACAACCTGTCCTTCCATATTGGCACAAGGACCTGACATTTCATTTTTCTTTTTAAATAAGTCCTTCCAGTTTCAGGAACAAGGACTAGATCTCAATTGGATTTTCCATAGGTATATGAAAGTGAGTTTATCCCATGAAAGGAGGTTTAATTGTAGATGACAGGTATTGGAAAACTTAGTGTGGTCGATAGGACCAATGGAGAATGACTGCAAACCTTACAAGCAAGTATAGGCTAGGTCTGAATGGGATTTTAAAATGCAGCATTCCTCCATGCCAGTCCAGCTATAGTTACACATTTTTTTGTTTTAGAAAGATGCCACCATATGCTCTAGATATCCAAGTTATCAACAGATCTCACCTAGTTCTCAACAGATGCCAATAGGTGGCTTTGGTTCGAATTCCACCTCTGATTCTTCAAGTTCTCATGGGCTTATTGAAAATTTGTTTGATTTGCTTGGTAATTAATGAGTAAGGGAAGGCTGAAGGTGGCGAGCAAGTGCACTCTTGAAAAGGTAAGAAACAAGACTGGAGGACCAAAATCAGTTGGCTAAAAAGGATTGTAATTCAAAACAGAAGGAAAATGAACTTTACATAAAACATGAAAGGAACAAATGGAAATGTTACTAAACTGACAACAAAATAAAATGAATCCTAACCTACTCAGGAGGTAACTACCATCTGGTGGCTACTAGAAGTATCTTTTGAGGCGTTGGCCATTAACAGGGAGTTTTTTAGTTTCTCCCTGTAAAATTTTCAATCTGTAAGTTCCCTGACCAATTTTTTCCACAACTTGGAATGGGCCCAGGCATAAGTGTTGGAATTTTGTTTGTTTACCTTTTGGCTCACTCAACTTGTCCCATTTTAGGACTAGCTCTCCTACTTGGAAATCTTTATGTTCTGCCAGATGATGATAAAACCATCTTTTTATAATCATTTGGTGATTTCTGAATTTATTTCTAGCTTTATCTCTCATCTCCTCTAGCCTCATCAGTTGGTTGATCCGATCTTGAAGTAAGGTTGAAGGGATTCCTCTTGAAGCTTGGGAGAGTTGTAAAGAGGGAAGGGTAACGATGGGAGGTAGGATGCCTTCCTGTCCATAGATGAGGAAGTATGGGGAGTTTCCCAAGGCCACTTTAGGGGTGACCCTATCGGCCCAAAGGGCATTTGTTAGAGCATTGTGCTAGTTCCTTTGGTTGTTTATGACAGACTTGCGAATTATGCGTATGAGGTTCTTATTTGAGGACTTTGCAACTCCATTTCCCTGGGGGTAATGTTTTGCTGCATACCTTATGTGGATTGATTTATCAATAGAAAATTCGGTCAATTTTAGTGATGAAAAGTAAGAAGCATTATCAAATATGAGCCCGTTAGGGATGCCATACCTATTGATAATGAATTTCTCAATGAATGATATTGCCTCATCTTTGTTCACCTTCCAAAGCAGGATGGCTTCGGTCCACCTGGTGAAGTAGTCAGTTGCTATGAGTATATACTTATGTTGCTGTGAAGAGTTTGGAGTGATCTCGCTTATGACATCTAGGCCCAATTACTGGAACAACCGATAAAACATAATAGGCCTGAGGGGAACAACTGGCATTCTTTCTCATCATGTGGTGGTTTGACACACCTTGCACTTGTGAGCGTAGGCATGTGAGTCTCTGAACACTGTGGGCCAATAACATCCAGCTCTAAATATTTTGTGAGGAATGGTCTCTCCGCTGTAGTGACCACCTTCTGGGCCATCGTGCATTTATTTCAATACATGGTCAACATCACCCTTTTCCAAACACCTTAGCGGTATTCCATCATAATTTTTCTGTATAATATGTTATCGGCCAAATGATACTGATTAGATTTCAGTTTGAGTGCTCTCCTTTGTGATGCATCCATGTGTTCATGACATGATCCCCGTATTAGATAGAGGCATATGTCGTAGTACCACGACTCATGATCCAAAAAGGCTTCCAATGTTTCTCACTCATACATCAGTGCTTCATTAATCCACAGGGGCTCCTCCCTGAATTTCATTTGTGCATATTGCATGCTCCGCATTTCTGGTTCTTCGAATGCCCCTTCCTTATCCACCAAGACTTCTACTGCTAGCCTGCAAAGTCCCTACCCTCGAACTATCTGTGCTGACTTAATCTTGAGGTCAAACTCTTGAAGGGTGGTTATCCAATTCCCTCTCCATTCACCCATTTCCTTCTACATGAAGAGGGCTCTTACAGCAGGATGGGGAATGATTACTTTGGTCCTGGCCTTTCGTAAATAAGGACGAAAATGTTTTACACCCTTGAAAATTGCAAATCCTTGTTTCTCCACGTCTGGGTAGTTGAGTTCTGCCCCTTGGAGATTAGAGCTCATATAAGAAATAGGGACTTCATTGCCTTCGTTATTTTTCTAGGTGAGTATTGTGGCATATGAAACATCAGAAGCAAAAGTGTACAGGAATAATTCCTTGCCGAAATCAAGGCTAACCAATGTAGGAGCTTTAGCGATGGCTTCCTTGCTTCGCTGAAACGCTTTCTTGGCATCATTTCTCCACTTATATACAATGTATTTCTTGATCATTAGCTGCATGGGGTGCACTATTTTGATGAAACTTGAGACAAATTTCCTAACAAAATTGATTTTCCCGGAGAAATATTGCATTGCTCTTTTATTTGGAGGGGGTTGTATTCTCATTATAGTCTCTATTCTTTCAGGATCGATAACAATCCCTTCTTTAGAGAGGATATGACCCAGTAGTTTCCCCTCTGTGACTGCAAAGATGCTCTTCCTGGGGTTCAATGATATTCCATACCTTTGGCATCTTTTGAAAATATGTTTTAGGTGATAAATATGATCCCTCCTGTGATATGAATACACAGTGATGTCATCCATGCAAACCACTACTGATTTGTTAATCAACCCTCGGAAAGCTATGTCCATACCTCTCTGGAATGTGGTGCCAACATTAATAAGTCCAAAAGGCATTTTACGATATGCGTAGGTGCCCCATTTAGTGTTGAAGGTTGTCTTCAGCTGATCCCCACTAGAAACCAGCACTTGATTATATGTTGAGAACTCATCTAACATGGACAACATTTCAGACCCAAAAACGCACTGAAGAATATGTTCCATAGAAGGGACAGGATAGTTCTTCTTTTGCGATGCTTTATTCAAGTCTCTAAAATCAATACACAGCTTAATGTCTCCATTTTTCTTTCTCACTGGCATGAGATTGGCTACCCAGCATGTGTGTCTGATAGGAGAGATGATTTTAGCATCCAACATTTTGTTTAATTCCTTCTTCACCAATGGTTCTAGGCTTGGATGCATCTTACGAAACTTTTGTTGGTAGGGCCTATCCTCCTTTTCCAAAGGAATTACTTGCTGCATGACGCTGGTATCAAAGGTTTTTAAGTTTCCATATGTCCATGCAAATACATCCTTGTATTCTTTAAATAGCTTGACAAGTGCAGCCTTTTCTTGTGGAGAACACCCCAAGCCTAGAGTGACATTTTTTGGGTCTTCTTTGGTTCCCAGGTTGACCAATTCATACTTCATAGATGACCTATGCATTTTGTAGTTAGTCAGCTTCTTGAATTTATCATGTAAGTCATACAGGTGCTCCATCTTAACAACTGACTTCGGAATCACATTGGGCTGATCCTTTTCCTCATCTTCCCTCTCGTTGATAAGCCTATCATGCTCCTTTTCATCAATGATTCCATTCTTGAATGTCTTCTCGTAGTGCAAGAACTCAAGCATTTGCTCGTCATCTTTGAACACCTACCAATTTAAGATAGTAACAGGCATGGATGGTCTGAAGATCAATTCAACATAACATTTATTTTTCTTCAATCTAAAATCAGGCAAAAGTTTGGCAGCCATACTATCCATCAGATCAACATCTTGGTTTTGCCTTCGAGGTATGTATGTGATATTAAAAGAATCAAAATTGTCAATTAAGCTCCATAGCTCACTGGTCTCTTACCATGTGTGGTGAATTGCAATGTATCCTTTTCCTATACTAATCCACGATTATCTGTGAGTCACCAAAAACTTTAAGATGTTTTATCTTCATATCAATGGCTTTCTTCAGGCCCTGCAACAGGCCTTCATATTCTGTTGTATTATTGGTGCATGCAAACTCCAACCAGCTGGCCATCAAATGTTGGTTCCCTTGTGGGCCGATGAGAATTCTCCCAGCACTTGCACCTTCAAGGCAGTTAGAGCCATCAAAATAGACTGTCCAAAACATAGAATCTAATGTTACATCAATTAAACTAATATCTACAAAATTAGTCCTATAGTCCACTACAATACAGGATAGTTCATCAGTTGGATTATGGAAGGGAGCTTCCAACTGTGTATATGTCAAAGTTTCTTCAACTGTTTCTGCATGGAATTCTCCAAAACAAGTTTCTGTAGCATAAAAATTGAAACTATAGTTCCCAAGGATGGAGTTAGTAAACATTATAGGATCATTGGGACCATTTAGTTCCATTACCACATACTTCATGTATCTTTCTCGATCAACTCTCAACATATCACCTTTTCCCTTCTAAGGCAGTAAGAGATGGGATCAATCAGTTGAGAAATATCCATTGAGTTTTGCTGACCAATCCCTACTAAGCAGCATTCCATAAGCCTTGGGTATATCGACTACTACTATATCAATGACTTGTGTGTACTATAGTTTAGCAGCCATCTAAATCAATACATCTTTCAGTTCCCCAACTACTTTCACATTTGTCCCATCCAATTGCATAATTCAAGTCCCAGTTTTCTCAAGTATAACATGTAGTCTTTTAGCAACAACGTAAGGCATAATAGCGAATGAGACACCGGAATCTACCAAGCAATTGTGCATGTTCATGTTGAGGATTTCAAATGTGATAAGGAAAGGTGGAGTCAAGGATTTCGATTTCCTCCATATCATTGCTGCACTGACATCTTGGGAGTTTTGATTAATTTTTGATAGGGTGGCTTCCATGGCTACTAGCTTTTGGGTGGTATTGGGAGTATTAACAAGTTTGGAGACCGACTTCTTGGGTTGGCTACTCGGAATGGTGGGAGATTTACAATTCCATTCATTCATAGCTCTCAACAGCAAATCTCTCTGCTGCATCAATTTTAGCAAATTGAAGTATGTTATATTATCCCTAGATTTATTAAGATCATCTACAATATTGTAGTCAATGTTATAAACAGGATAGGGTAGAGTAAACATACTGGTTTTTCCATTCTTAGGTGGGAGTTTACCATTTGGATTCACCTTCATTGCAGTGAGAGTTGTGTTCTTTTTCTCTAGATAGTTTGCAGCTGGGGTATTCTGGGACTCACCACTGGGTCTACCCTTCTCAACAGAAACTTTGGGTGTGGATCATTTCACATGGAAAATATCTTTCTTTGTTTATTCTACAGGCTTCATCACACCTGGAAATGGCCCCTTGCTTCATGTGTGGATTTCATTAGTGTGTATCTCTGCCATACTATCTCCTTGGTCATCATCATTCTCATTTGTATAGAAATCCCATAGTACATTGATTTGAGATTCTTCTTCCAAGGGCTCTTCTACTTGGTATTCTTCCTCCTCTTCTTATTCTGGGTCTAGCTCCAATATAGGTTCTTCTTGGTTAAGGAGCGATCCGATAAGGGCCATCTCTTTTGTGTTTAAATTTCCTTCATTGGGAGGAGTAGGCAGTGCGAGTGGACCATGACCACCTTCTGTCTTCTTACGATAGAAATGTTTGAATGGTTTTCTATTGTTATAGTCTCCTCCACTCTCGCTTGTACTTTCTCTAGAATTCATTTTCATATCGATGATTGTATTTGTCAACTTCTTAATGATTTGATTCAAACCTTCTACATATGTGGTATCCTTTTCTTTGATTTCAGCCCCTTTGTTATCACTCCCATTATTCTTCTTGGATGCTTGAGAGGCTTTCTTTTCTCCGGCTATATGATGGCATGCTGTGAGACTGAGCATTTCATTCTCGACTTTTACTGCTTCATCGATAGCACCATGTAAGGTTTGTGTGTTACTCCTTTTGACCCACATCGCGGTAGGGACAGGGAGAGTAGTGATGTAGAATTCCATGAGCACCTCCTCAATAGGTCTAGCGGTGGCAGGGATTCTATTGAACAAGGTGTTGAACAAGATGTTAAACTCCTTAACCTTTTATTTTCCTTCCATTTTCAGATGAGATAGTTATAAAACTAAGGTTGCAGGGGTTTTTTCATTGCCATACTTGTCTAAAAAGGCCTGTTGGAAGGCAGCCCATGAGGTCATCGATCTGGTTCTCAAGCTAAAGTACCTTGTGGACGCTGCACCAATCAGGGTAAGATGGAATAGATGACATACTATATCTTCATCAGCCACCCTTAGCATGTGCAAAACCAGGAAGAAGGAGTGAAAATGGTTATCAGCGGTGTCTCCCTTCCCAGGCTCAAATTTAGGTAATACTCTTTCTGCATTCTTGGGTAAGTGATGCTACTGCCCAGGTATCACTATGGCATCCTGAGTGAGCCAGGGAGGAAGTAATGCTAGAGGAGGTGGGAGATGGTTTCCACCCAGTTGAGGCTGGTTCCCACCTGTAAGAGGAAAGTTAGCCATATTGTGGATAAGGATGTTCTGGTTGAGGATTTCTTCATTAAGATTTTCCAAATTAGGCAAGGGATTGCCTTCAAAAGAGGAATCCTCTAGAATTTATTCCCAAGGAGAGTCGATACTCTACAAATAATCAAGAATAATATCTTCAAGAGAAGGGGTTGTAGATGTCTCTTCATTTATGTGATATACCCTTGGATTTCTTTTTCTGTTGGAGGTAAAGGCTGAAATATAGGGAGTTGTGATAGGGAATGAGCATAAGCCTGAGTAAGTATTTTGACTGGTTGTTCCTGAGTGATAGGATACCTCCATAGCGTCTCTTCTTCGAAATAAGGTTTTTCCAAATGAGAGGAAGGGTGTTTTGAACCTTCACGATCCATACATTAATCTTTTCGAGTGCATGCGAGCATTTAGAAATGAAATCATAAAAAGTTGTGGACGGTGGTTTAGGCCCTCCTTCTAGTGCCAGTTTGTTGACACGGTGAATTTTCGCTATGCCAACAAGGGGAACTAACCCGATCACATGCCCCAATTAGGCTTGCTTTCGTTTGGAATGGCTAGTTCCATCGAGTTTTAAGGGACCCGTAAATTGTTAGATGCATTGAAAGATCACTTCTGGGAAGAAGACTTCAATTAAATCAACCAAATAAAACAGCTAACCTATATGTATCAAATCCTATTTAAACTACTTCTAACTACTCTAGTCTATGTCCTAACTATCCTAACTGCAGGAGAAAAACAAAAGGAGGTTAAACATCATAAATAAATCCCAAGTCTAAATGAATCAATTACTGATCCACATAAGAATAAGGCTGTGTTAAATCCTAGTCACAATGAAATTACTTATATAGGAATAAACATTGCTTTCCATACAAATAACACTTGCAACTGATGTTTAAAAAAGTCTGGAATCAACAACCTTTCATGAATTATCAATGTTATTGAATTACATTCAAATAACCAGGAATAACCATGAACAACTAGTTATCAATGTGCACAAAGCAAATCACATTTGTCCTTATACCCACAGCAACACATTGATTCTAAACATATCAGAGAAAAGGGAAACAAATTGAAACAACATGCTTCTTCTTGAACCAAACAATCCTCTTTATTCACAATAAATCAAAGTTGTTTTCTCCCCACAAAAAATCCCCTCTCTCCTATCTAGAAGTAATATTTATGCCTCAGGCCATGACCCTTCGTCTTCCCCTGTACTTTTCAATATACCGATCTGAATATACAGATGTAGTGCTATCGGTGTCACTGCTAACATGTAGAAGGCGTTTCCCATCACCAACGCGCTTCATTTCCTGGGGAAATGAATAGATGTTGATCAGAAGAGAATGACTATGTGTCATCTCTTCATGATGAAACCTAGGAAAACCTTTCTTTTGGAATATACAGGCAATGCATGGAGACCGATTGAGAATGCTAGAGGCTACCTCTTTAAATGGGATGTTGATCCGGATTTAAACAGGAACGCAATAGATTACAGAGATAACCATAAATACAGAGATACGATAACCATAAACAAAGAGATGCAACGGAAATAATACTTCATTTCATTAATGGGAAATATTGAAATATGCTTACAACCAGAATTGGAAATAAACCGGCTAGGGCGATGGTAGCTTATCTCTGAGAAGAGATGTGCGGCTACATGCCTCTGAACTGTTCCAAACTGTGTTAGAATGAGGCTCGAAGGCCTATTTATTGTTGAGAAACAATGGAAAACCCTTCACATTCCAAAACCTAAACCCAGAGAAGATGAAAACGCCAATTGTGGGCCCCGTTTTGCGTAAATTGGTACACAATTTCCCGGGGTCGTCACTTTGGCATACGATCTCCGTTTGATGCGTATGATAGCTCGTTAGAAAGATCTATCCGAGAACTACCACTTTGGGAAGAGGCAACATCGGTCCATGGACCATGTTGCCCCCAGATTTCCCAAAAAACGTCGTTTAGGGCCTCAAAATGGCTCCGGAAGTTCAGGACCCGAAAAAACTACTAAAAATAGTAAATTGTGCTACAATTACGGAAACTGAAAACTTGAAAGAGACAGTTGTGGGGGTCCAAATGGGTTAGGTGGGTGGCCACCAACATCCACCTGGATCAAATGCATCCACTCATGCATCTTTCATCTGGAGCCATACTTGATGCCTAAGCACCTGTCCTTTGACCTTGCTTGCCTTCTCTCGATATTCACTTGCAGAGATAACAGACATTAGTCATGTTCATACAAATATGATAAACGTTCTTAAAAAACACCAATCTTTCCTTTATGAAGTGTTTATAACATCAAAAGGGATAAGCATGAAAGTATCGCCGCGTGGTTTTTAACCCATTCATTGATCAAGTCCCGCAGGAGAAAGTCTAACTTACACTGAAAATCATCACATAACACTGAACTAGATCTGAAATCTAGACTTGAAACATTATATACAAGAACTTATACCTTATCGGGTCATCCATATGAGGATTTTCCATTAAAAATTGCTACTGCGGAATTTTATTGAACACACATAAAAACGCATGAAAACCCCGCAGCCTAGCCGTACATCTGTACTTCAAAAATCATATACCAGAGCCTATGATCACCTATGGGTCTGCCACATGGTGTCATACCTTATGCTTGAATGCAAGACCCTGTCGATAGCGATTTGCGATGGGGGGGTGGACCCGACATCATATATATTATGTTTAATCGGACCAAAGGGTCTGCCATATTGCATATTGCAATATACGCAATCCTAGGGCCCCACCGATTTTAGTGATGGACCGATGTGATAAGGATAGTGACCGACATATATAATATATATATAATATATATATATATTTATAATATATATATATATATATATACTATTATATATATATATATATATATATAATATATATATATATATATATATATATATATATATATATATATATATATTATTATTATATTAATATATATATATATTATATATCTATATATATAATATATATATATATATATATATATTTGTAACCCTAGACCCGCCGATTGCGATAAGCGATTGTGGGGGGGGCGGGGGGGGGGGGGCGCCAATAAAATATACATCGTGGTTAATACAACCGTCTCGGGTCCTGAAGACATATGCACCATTTATATATATAGCCTTGGGCTTGGCCGATAGTGATTTGTGATATAACTCCAGACACAATATATATGAATTTGAGTTGATAATGCCACCGATTCCGAAAGGAAATAGTGTGCATTGTTAATTGCGATAGGCCAAATAAAAAAGGATTTACGCATGTTTTGTGAAGTATTTTCGCTATAAAGAGTTATGATGGGAAAAATGGCATGATAGAAGTTTTTAAGGGCTAAAAATCCTCCGATGGAGGGAATGAATGGAGGGCTAGGCTGGGTGATGAATGGACCATGCAACAAGGATTAAAAGGGGGGTCTAGACCATTGAGAACTGAAAATTTTGCTCGGCAATGAGTTAAAGTCTCTGGGTCTAAACAAATCATTCAAAGAGGTAGAAGACCAACTTTTGGGGGACCCATTCAAAATTGTTGCCAAGGAAATTTTTGATACGCTGGTGGTTGTGGCCACAACAACACCTTATGCCCATGGAAAGAACATCCCATTGAGTGTCATTGACCAGTTTTTTCACCTTGCATTGAACATAGGAATGTTCCACTCCCAGGAGCTAGTGCATCTGTATTTAGAAACTCATTCTTTCCACTGTACCATAGGTATTCTTTTATTCGTTTTTTAGGCTTTTCAAATATGAAAAAGACAAAAAAAAATTATATATTGAAAAAAAAGTGGGAATGAGACTTTACTTCCATAATTGATGACAACAAGAGTCAGTTGTGTCTCCCTTCAGCAAGGCACTCAAAGCAAGTCTTTCCTCCATTGAGATGTGCTTTAGTTTGACTTAGGAGAGCCATAACCTTGTCATTGGGTTGGTACTTCTCTAGTTGGTTATTTCTTCCAATCATATGGAGAGTTTGTTTATGCCTCCTACATGAAAAAACTATAGAAAGTTATCATACGCTGCCATACAATCACCTTTGAGTCGTGATTTTTTTTAAGGGAAGTAAACCTAAGTCTACCTTTCAGCGGTGTCTCTTGACCCATTTTTAGTCAGCCATACCCAGTCTATCAAAGTTATATTCAATATCACATCATCTATTTGGTCCTTTTTGTAGAAATTCCCACTGTAGACCAATAGATTATGCAATATACTAAAGCAAAATACTAGATCTACTTCTACAACAAATTTGCAGAAGCTTGATTGATTTTGAGCAACATCAATTAGAACACATATAACAGAGAATGAGAAATCAACACACATGATCACAGAAGAATACTCTTGGGAAAGTCTCAGCTAAAAACCCAGATCTATACATTATGATACAAGTGGAAATATGTTTGTATTATACAAAGCATTAGCTCACAAGCTATCCTGCTCTCAGTACAATCCCTCTGCTGCTCATAGACAGAATAGACAACACATATGTCTTCCTTCAGTCCTCCAAGCCTTATATTTCCTTGCACAATTTCTCCTGGGTCCTCCAACTACCACCTGTATGATTCTCACCTCACACACTACTCTAACCTCTGTAGTAACTGTGCAAACCTGAAGGAGATAATTCCTTCTGCATGGATGAGTTTCCTTTATAGCAAAATTCCTCCAACTGATAGTACAACGTCCCTGTCTTTAATCTCAAATGGGTCTTTGTCTGAACTGACATGCATGAGTTATTTATGAGAGAATATTCAGTTATCTGGAGAACACTAGTTGCATGCATGCATGCATTAACGGACTGAACTAACAATTAGTTCCTCCAACTGTTTGGAACTAATTTAACTGGACTTAACTCAATTAACTGAGCTAACTAATTACAACTCAAATACAACTCATCCTTATGTCCTTAATTAAGGGATAACTATTGTATGTCTTCACAAAGACTTCATGTTTGATTCTCTCCAACTAATTAACTCAAGATGAATTAATTAACTATTTTTCAAACAGCTAGTGAGACTAAATTCGAATTTTAATTTAGGGACTAATTAAAATTGGAATCTATCCTGAAATGCTATTTTTAGCATTGCTACTTTTTTCTATTTCCAACATAGTTGGAGTACATCCTGAAATTTTATTTATAGCAATGCTATTTTTAGCATTTCTTGTTGCCATTTTCAACATTCCCTCTCAACAAGAAAGGAATTCAACTCGAACCCGATCCTGAACCTTTGGAGTGTTTTGCATGCAACAATACTCTCAAGTGTTGTTGCTCCAGCAACTATAGGAACACAAAAGATATCCAACCTGAATCAGAATGATGCCTCTGTCATTAACGTCTTTGACTGTTATTGCCTTTGTCGACTAAAAACTCTGTACCTCTATGCTCTTCAGTATCTGACTGCTCTAGCCTCTATCACTTTGATCTCTGGCTGCATCAATCACATTGATTCCTCCTGCTACATCCATGCTGCTACTGGTCCTATCTCCCAGCACTGCATCTACACTGCACCTCCTCTCATCATGTTGCATCGCGATGCCCATTGTTACATTGTAACTCGGTTACTGAGAAGTAAGTAATTGATCTCCCAACTAACCTCCCTGTTGGGATAGAAACACCCTCTGATGCTGAAGCTCTCTCTACTACTGAAAAGTGCTCCCTCTCTAACCTCTACACTACTACAACAAATCCTTACATCCCGCATTGTTGCACACCTCTATGTGCCATCCTGCACTGGTGCAACACTCCTGTGCCTCTTGCATTGCTACGACATGTTAGCTCTGCATTGTCTTGGGACTCCTGCACTGTAGCTCTCTCTACCGCTCCATCTGTATCTGTCTCTACCCACTCAACAAGTCCTGCTACTACTCGTCGGGGTTCCCGTAACAAGGTCTAATCAAAGAGGCTAGGTACCTCAAGGATCCTGCCCCTATTTCAACCTTCTTGGGACTATCACTTCACATCGCCCCACCTCACACCTAAAGGTATGGTTGCATGTGATTGCTCTACCCACTTGGTTTGAAATTTCCCCCTACTTGAGGAATTTGCATGAGTGAATGCCTCCACTCGATCTCCTCTCAGCATCTCCAATTATGGCTCCTTCACAATTTTCTGATACTTCTTCTGGGGCTGCATGTTGAGAGGTAATTTACTCTCCCTCTCAACCACCAAGTCTCTAACATTTGCCTTGCTCCTCAAGGCTTTGCATGCATCTTGAACCTCAAGAGCATACAGGTTCTTGGCTAGCGCACCAATATGTTTCATCTTTCCCACAATCACGAAATTTTCTAGAAAAAGAGCTGACTTTAAATCAGCGATATCTCCCTCATCCAAACTCCAATTCAACCAATTGTTTTTTTGAATTTGGGTCTTTTTCCACAAGGAATCTAGAGCTGCTATTTGTTTATGAAATTTTGTCACAAAAAATTTCAAATATGCTCTGAAACTCACAGCCCAATTTTTTTTACTTCGAATTTTCTTCTTCGTATACTATTCACTGCTTTGATCACCTTTGCTCTGATACCATGTAGAAATTTCTCTATAGATCAGCTAGCTTTGATACCATGTAGAAATTCCCACTATAGACCAACGGATTATGTAATATACTAAAGCAAAATACTAGATCTACTTCTACAACAAACTTGCGGAAGCTTAATCGATTTTGAGAAAGACCAATTAGAACACATATAATGAGAAATCAATCACACATGAACATAGAAGAATAATCTGGGGAAAGACTCAACTAAAAACCCCGATCTTTGTATTATCATACAAGTGGAAATATGTCTAGATTACACAAAGCATTAGTTCACAAGCTATCATTCTCTCAGTACAATCCCTCTGCTGCTCATAGACATGATAGACAACACATATGCCTTCCTTGAGTCCTCCAAGCCTCCTATTTCCTTGCGCAGTTTTTTCTAGGTCCTCCAGCTACCACCTGTGTGATTCTCACCTCACACACTGCTCTGACCTCTATAGTAATTGCACAAACCTGAAGGAGATAATACCTTTTGCATGGATGAGTTTCCTTTATAGGAAAATTCCTCCAACTGATAATACAATGTCCTTGTCTTTAATCTCAACTAGGTCTTTGTCTAAACTAACATGCATGAGTTATTTGTGAGAGAATATTTAATTATTTAGAGAACACTAGTTGCTTGCATGCATGCATTAACTGACTGAACTCACAATTAGTTCCTCCAACTGTTTGGAACTAATTTAACTGGACATAACATAGTTAACTGATCTAGCTAATTACAACTCAAATACAACTCATCCTTATCTCCTTAATTAAGGGATAACTTCCTCAATCAAAGGAATAACTATTGTATGTCTTCACAAAGACTTCGTGTTTGATTTTCTCCAACTAATTAACTCAAGATGAATTAATTAATTATTTTTCAAACATCTAGTGAGACTAAATTCGAATTTTAATTCTCAATTTTAATTTAGGGACTAATTAAAATTGGAATCTATCCCGAAATTCTATTTATAGCAATGCTATTTTTAGAATTTCTATTTTTTTCTATTCCCAACAGAGTTGGATTATATCCTAAAATTCTATTTATAGCAATGCTATTTTTAGCATTTCTTGTTGCCATTTTCAACACTTTTCTCGTGCTAGTTAAGAAGGTCTCCATTGACTTCTTGCTGGTGGGTCAGCTCTTATTGACTTCAACAAATTTCTCTAAGAGTAGGCCTAGAGCTGCACCCTAGCCCTATTTCCATGATTGATAGGTGACCTTGTGCTCAACATCGATTAGTAACATGGGTCTTTGATAGAGTGGTTTCCTTTGTGTTCAAAGTCATATTACATTATCACACATTGTGATTCATGCAATATCTTGGTTTCCATATGACCTTATTGGTGGATTCCTCACCTCTGTGTCAGCTTTCATTATTGGTTGGTTTAGAGGGTTTCTATCATGCGCTAGCCACTTCTTATGTACACAGGAAATGTGCTTCAGTATGGTTACTTCATCTTTCTTTATTTGAGTACTTCCAAATTATTGGCATACGGGTTTCACTCACACTATCTTGATGTTGGGTGCCTTATTTCCTTCCTTCTAGCAGATCTTTTCCCATCGAATCCAACTCATTTATCTAGAAATAAGGTCTAGAGTCCTTTTTCCTTTCTGCCCTCTCTTTGGCCTGGGCACTGCACGCTGAGAAGTGTTGGGGGAACTGACTTTTGACAGGATAAATGAACTCCAAATGAAACAATTCAAGATGTTCTAGAAAGTAAACATGTAGTTCTTTCCAACAAGCTATTCTAGGCCCAATTTGGACATTGGGAAGGCCACCAAAAGTGCAACTGAAGTTGAAGGGAATGCCTGGCATGGGCTCTGCGCACCTAGCACTCGTGCTGCGCGTTTGATAGTTTGTCTAGATTATCACTGTTTCGTCCCAATTTTCACTTTCACCTTGGAAACTCATGATTTTATCCTTGTAATTGATCAGTTGAATGTAATTATGATGCTTCTAGAGCTTACTAGGGTAGATTCATTAGGTAAAACAAATTTATGAAGTGTAATGTATTAGTTTGTTTGAATTAGGGATGAGTCACTTTGACCACCCTATTTTCTTGTTAGCAGTTAAGATTTTGTTGGAAATAGCTCCTCCTCTCATGGGTTCAACTCCTTTAGGTTAGGATGAGTGTGTTTGGGTTCTATATGATTCTTTTCCTCAATCATTGTAATGGCTGGACTCAGTTGGATTCTTATGCTTTGAGTAGACATCATTTTGTATTAGTTTTCAGCAGGAGATTAATGAAAAGTTGCAGCTATTTCTTTGGGATCCATGTGGTATGATGTTCAATTTAGTTTTCTCTATTATTATCATATGTTAAAATGTTTTTTGTAATTCATCAATCATTTCATTGCTTTTAAATGGATGTTTCCAAGCTGATAGGCAGAACCCATAATTTTTATGCTCTTTTTAGGGGAAATATTCACAGTCTATGTTTTCTTTAGTTTAAAAAGAATCCATGTTGCTTACATGCTCTTTATAGCTCCTCACCCGTCTTGAATCACCTCACCCATCAAACCCTAGAGTGTTGAGCCTTGTGCCTACCTTGCCCCATTGAACACCCTACAATTTTGACCTAATTTCCTTGCCCTAACTGTTTGGCTCCTCCTGATCCACCAAAACCTTTCAAAATCAAATCAAAGCTTGTGCTACTATACCTAGCCTAATATCATTTTCTTTATCCATTCATCTTAGCTGAGATCCTTACGGAGAGAGCCCTCTCCTGGCCTAGTAGGGATAGCTACTTGGCTAAGTGTGGTTTGTGGTTACCCTAGCATTGCCTTCCTTTAGCCTGAGGTTCAATCTAGGTGCTAATAGAAACATCCCTTGAGGGAGTGCGAAATGAACAGCATGAGCTTGTGAAATATTTGCAAGCAGGAGCATTTGACAGGTCAAGGTCTGAAGCTTCCTAGACTGAAGGCAATACTTAGAGAATCAAGTGAAGAAGTGCAGTCCTCTTATTTCATCATACCTAGGAGACCATGGCAGCCACGACCTCTAGGTATGTCCCAAGATTTTTCTTCTTTCATTTAATGCAATAATACATATAATACTTAGTAATATCCATGGAAATATCCTAGTCCTTCTTTAGCACAGTTTCCTTTCTGCATCTCCCTCTATCCAATATCCTCCATCTCAACCATACCCTTAGAACCAGAACTGGAGAGGAAATTCCTAGAATACAACTTTACCTGGATTACCAATGCAGCAACAACTACAATTACCTCCTTTCCAAACTCCTGCTCCTACACCTGTGCAAACCCAACTGTAGAAATTCTACAAATTCTCTACAAATCTCACTCTAAGACCGTGTAGAAAATATGACTATAGATTAACCCAATAATGCAATATAAACAAAGAAAAATACTATAACCTACTTCTACTATCAATTTATAGAAACTTAAAGATTGAGATGAACACATATAACCAGAAGAAGAAGAATCAAGGAACCAATACATATGAAAATACTTTGGGGAATGCCTAAGCTAAATACCCCACTATTTGTATTATCATACAAGGTGGAAATACATAGCAATTATACAAATCCTTAGCTCTCACAGCTAGCAAGCTCTCAGTACAATCCTCACAGATGCTCACAAGAAAACTTGGCTTCTCACAAGCCTTCCTCTCTGCCCTCCAAGCTCCTATTTCCTTGCGTTGTTCCTAGTGGATGATTCTCACCTCACCAAGTGGAACACTGCTCTCACACATTATTAGAACTACACAATCCTCAAGGAATGATTCCTTCTTCATGCATGAGTTTTCTTTATAGGAAAGCACATGCAACTAATAGTACACTATCCTTGTCTTTAATCTCAACTGGGTCTTTCTCAGAATAGACATGCATAAGTTTCTGATGAGGGAATCTTTAGTTAACTCGAGTACACTAGTTGAGTGCATGCATGCATCAACTGACTGTTAACTCTCTATTAGTTCCTCAAATAGTTTGGAACTAATTTAACTAGACTTAACTCGGTAAATTGAGTTAACTAATTACAACTCAAATATAACTCAATCTTATCTCCTTAATTTAAGGGGTAACTCTTGCATGACTTCAAAAAGACTTCTAACTTAAATTTCTCCAACTAAATAAGTCAAAATAACTTAATTAATTATTTCCAAGTAGTTGGTAAGACTAAATTCGATTTTAATTCAAGGAAAAAATAAAATTTAAATTTCTGGATTCTATTTTTATCATTTCTTGTTGCTATTTTCAACATTCCCTCTCAACAAGAAGGGAATTCAACTCGATCCCGATCGTGAACCTTTGGAATGTATGCATGCAACACTTCTCTCTAGTGTTGTTGCTCCAGAAACTCTAGAAACAAAAAAAAAGAAGAAAACATCCAACCTCTATCAGTATGATGCATCTGTCATCAAAGTCTCTAAGTGTTATTGCCTCTATCAACTGAAAACTTTGCGGTTCTGTTGACTCTACCTTTCTGCACTGTTGTCAATCCTTCTCTGCACTCTTTAGTATCTGACTACTCTAGCCTCTTCCACTTTGATCTTTGACTGCATCAATCCCACTGATTCCTCCCACTACTATGGACTTTGGCCTCCTGTAGCAAGGTATGATCCATGAGATAAAACCTCTCAATGGACCCTGCCCAATTTCAGCCTTCATGGGACTATCACTTCACATTGCCCCACCTCACACCTCGAGGTATGGTTTCATGTGATCCCTCTACCCACTAGCATCGAAATTCCCCCCTAATGGAGGTATCTACATGAGTGGATCTTTTCACTTGGTCTTCTCACTACTCCATTTGTGGCTCCTCCACAATTGTCTGAGACCTCTTCCGGGGCTTCATGTTGAGAGGTAATTTACTCTCCCTCTCAACCACCAAGTCTCTAACATTTTCCTTGCTCCTTAAGGCTTTGCATGCATCTTGAACCTCAAGTGCATATAGGTTCTTAACTTGTGAACCAATCTATTTCACCTGTCTTGTGGTGATGTGTCTAAGGAAAACCTTTCCCTTACTAAAAAACACATCATAGCCACTGTCTTCCAATATCGTGACCGATACCAAGTTCTTCTTTAGTCTAGGCACATATTTCACATCTTTCAAGGTGATAGGAGCTCCATGCTCCCTTTGAAAAGCATCCGTGCCCACTCCTGAAACATTATACCTTTCATCATCACCCATATCTATGCACATATTTAGGCCTTTCTCCTCCAAGGTATTGAATAAACTTTTATCACTATTCATGTGGAATGAGGCTCCATTGTCAAGATACCAGGCACAATCCATCATTAATGACACCATGCATGTGATGAGGGTAAAGTCCATTTTTAACTGAGAGGCTAATGCCTCACCTTGCAATCCTTCTGAGGATCCCTTCTTGGACTTCTTTGATGGGAAATTAGTCGCATAATTTCCTATCTCGTGACAATTAAAGCATCTCACTTTAGACTTGTCACCCTTCTTCCCTCCATGAGAAGAATTAAATTTGGAATGGGAAGCCTTCCCCTTCCCTTTCCTTGCCTTACTTGATAAGGCCAAATTTTCTTCTTCATCATCCTTGGATGAAGAATCATATCGCGTGCTCCTCCTGCATTAGATCTGACCACATTCTTTCCCAATTCGACAATTTCTCTCTTCCATTCATAGAGTGCTGGTAGCTATTCCAACTCTTTGGAAGGCTAAGGAGAGCGAGGCTCACCATATCATCATTGGAAATAGTTATTCCCACACTACTAATCTCATCTCTACATCTGGTGAGCTTGTTCAGATATGTGGAAATAGTATCGCCCTTCTCTATCTTGATTCTTTGAAGATTATCCTTGAGTGCCAATTTCCTTTGGTCGCTACTGTTCTGATAGAGGTCCTTCAATGTCTTCCACTTTGAAAATGGAGTATCCTTCCCATGGGGACTTGAGACAATATGGTCTCGAAATCCCTCAAGGATGATCCGTCTTGACTTCGCCACACACTTCTTGCACTCAACCAACTCTTATGCATTAGTTGAAGTTGGCTTTTGGATTTCTTGATCTATGAATTCCTTCAAGCCATTATCTTCTAATACAACCTCCATTCTATCTTTCCATGCTATGAAATTCGAGCTACAGTCCGAGGCATACTCAAGTCTCAAGCCATAGAACGTCATTGGCCAACCTTGAAGTGTGATAAGAATTTGATTTGCACTTGAAACCCCAAACTTCAAACTTCAAATTCTCTTCTCAGTATGCTGTTCATAGCTCTGATAAACTTGGCTCTGATACCATGTACAAATTCTGCAAATTCTCTACAAATATTGCTCTAAGACCATGTAGAAAATCTAATTATAGATTAACCCGATAATGAAATATAACCAAAGAAAAATACTATAACCTACTTCTACTATCAATTTGCAAAAGCTTAAAGATTGAGCTAAACACACATAACCAGAAGAAGAAGAATCAATGAACCAATACACATGAAAATACTTTGGGGAAATCCTAAGCTAAATACCCCACTATCTGTATTATCATACAAGGTGGAAATACATAGGAATTATACAACGCGTTATCTCTCACAGCTAGCCAACTCTCAGTACAATCCTCACAGATGCTCATAGGCAAACTTGGCTTCTCACAAGCCTTTCTCTCTTCCCTCCAAGCTCCTATTTCGTTGCGTTGTTCCTAGTGGATGATTCTCACCTCACCAAGTGGAACATTGCTCTCACACAATGTCAGAACTGCACAATCCTCAAGGAATGATTCCTTCCACATGCATGAGTTTTCTTTATATGAAAACACATGCAACTGATAGTACACTATCCTTGTCTTTAAACTCAACTGGGTATTTCTCATAATAGACATGCATAAGTTTTTGATGAGGGAATCTTCAATTAACTGGAGTACACTAGTTGAGTGCATGCATGCATCAACTGACCGTTAACTCTCTATTAGTTCCTCAAACAGTTTGGAACTAATTTAACTAGACTTAACTTAGTAAACTGAGTTAACTAATTACAACTCAAATATAACTCAATCTTATCTCCTTAATTTATGGTATAACTCTTGCATGACTTCATAAAGACTTATAACTTGAATTTCGCCAACTAATTAAGTCAAAATAACTTAATTAGTTATTTCCAAGTAGCTGGTAAGACTAAATTCGATTTTAATTCACAATTTTAATTCAAGGACAAATTAAAATTGGAATTTCTGGATTCTATTTTTATCATTTCTTGTTGCTATTTTCAACACCAACTTCCCATGCCACCTAACCCTAACTCGAACAATAAAGTAGCCCAGGGCATAGAGGTTTCGACTACCTTCCAGACCTACCTTATTACCCCCGTGGAGCTTAATGAAACTCAATTATGGTCAAGTAAGGTAATTAAAGAAAATCACTTCCCTATCATTATTGAGGAGGAATGTGAACCTTCCAAAGGAGGTACCATAGATCTTGAGGTGATTGTTACACCTAAAACAACCGATATAGAGCAAATTGTTACTCTTGTAACAACCAACTCGGGTAAGGCTGATACACCTGTAACAGCCCACTCAACTGCTATAACTTGGAATCCTCTGTATCCTCAGATAATAATTGAGCCTGAAATGGCCTCATAGCCGGAATCTGGTTTTCTTATGGAGTTGCAAAATTTGCATGTACGAATTCCTCTGTTGCAAGCTCTTAAAGAAGTACCTATTTATGCTAAAAAAATACGATATTTGTTCATCAAGAAACCTAGGAGGAAGCCTAAAGACCCTGCTACCATACATGTGATGGGGAAATAGTCTGAATTAATGTCTGTGCAACCTCTTCTATCCAAGTATAATGATCCTGAAACCCTACGGTTACTATCTAAATTAATGACCAGCCCATAACTAACATATTGATGGATCTTGGGGCTGCCATGAATGTGATGGAAAGGGAACTATTTACCACCCTGGGGCTACATGGGCTTAGACATACTCCTACTATACTTGAATTAGCAGACATATCCTGTGTTAAACCTAAGGGGGTGTTAGAGGACATAGTAATCACAATAGCCTCCTGGAGGTATCCAGCTGACTTTCTTATCTTACAGTCTGAATCCAACTTAGGAGGATATTATTTGATCTTAGGGAGACCTTGGCTGGCCACTACAAATGCATTTATAGGATGCATATCTAGATCTATGGTGATCTTGGATCTTAATCTTAGCCAGGCTACAAAGAATCTTAATCTTTACCCCCCAAAACCAAATGTGGATTTATATAACCATTGGTGGGATGAGCTTGAGCCCAAATCAGATCTTTCCCTACCACTCCTCACTCTAGAGAAGTCCCAGTACTTCAAGGATGAGATAGAAGATGATATCATTAATGGTTTTATTAGTATCACTTTCAGTCGCTTCCATTGAAAACTCGGAGGAAGAGGAGGTAGAGGATATAGATTTTGAGCAAATGAGAACCACTCCGAATACTGACAGTAGTCCAATTGAAATAGAATTAGGAAAGTTTTTGAACATTAATCCCAACTTGAATGCTGAGCAAAACCAACTGTTGTTACAACTATTACAAAAATACAAAATAAAATTTGCATGGGACTATACAAATATGAAAGGGATCCATCCGAACCTGTGCACTCACCATATTTATTTGAAGGATGGTTTCAAACCAATCAAACAACCACAATGTTGCATGAACCTTGCATTGAAGGAGGTAGTGAAGGAATACAAAAACTCCTGAGTACTAACTTTATCTATCTGATATACGACAGTGAGTGGGTGTCTCTGGTTGTCATCATTCCTAAGAAGAATGACAAGTGGAGAGTCTATGTGGATTACAAAGAACTCAATAAGGCTACTCAAAAGGACCATTTTCCTTTACCATTTATAGATCAGGTCCTTGACACCCTTTTTGGAAAAAAATTCTTTTCATTTCTATATGGGTTTAGTGGCTAAAATCAGATACAGATTGCCCCAAAGGATCAAGATAAAATGACCTTTACTTGCCCTTGGGGAAATTTCACATACACAGTGCTCCATTGGACTCTGCAATGTGCTAGCAACCTTTCAGAGAGCAATACTAGGAATTTTTTCTAATTTATTGAATGATTGCCTTGAAATCTTCATGGACGATTTTACACCTTATGGAGATTCTTTTGAAACAACATTAGCTAATTTAGAAAAAGTGTTGGAACGTTGTGTACAGACTAATGTTGCTTTGATCACTGAAAAATGTCACATGATGATGATTGCAGGGATCGTGCTATGACACTACATTTATGCTGATGATATCAAGGTAGACCCTGCTAAAATAGAGGTAATTCTGAAAATTCCAACTCCCAAGATGTAAAAATAGGTATGTAGTTTCTTGGGGAATGCAGGGTATTACAGAATATTTATAGAAAAAAGGTTAAAAATTTCATCGCCATTATTTTCTTTGCTCATGAAGGATGTTGAATTTTTATGGACAGGAAAGTGTGAGTAGGCCTTTTTGAAGCTGAAATGTTGTTTATCAGCAGCTCCAATTTTACGAGGACCTAATTGGAAACTGTCGTTTCACATAGACACAGACACATCTAATATTGTTGTAGGTACTATTTTGGGCCAACTGTAGGACAAGCAACCTTATGCTATTTACTACATAAGTTGAAACTGGCTAAGCTCAATTACATAGTGATCGAGAAGGAATTCTTAGCAATAGTACACATGATCAATAAATTTTGGAATTATATCACCTGGTATCAAGTATTTGTACACAATGACCATTATTCAATTCGTTTTTTAATGAATAAGCCAATTATGAATGGTAGAATTACACGTTGGTTACTATTTTTATAGGAATTTGATATCAAAATTGTCGACAAACTTGGAAAAGATAACATATTAGCTGATCTCCTCTCTAGGTTAACTATTGATGACAATTGCACTCCTATTGAGGATTATTTCCCTAATGAATATCTCTTTGCTATTTCTACTTACTCACCTTGGTATGCAGATATAGCCAATTATCTTGTCATAGTGAAGTTTCCATAGTATTTGTCCTCTAAGAATAAGAGAAAGATCATACAACAGACTACTACCTATACCTGGATATATGGGAATCTCTACCACACTGGACCAGATTTCCATATCAGACATTCTGTTAGAGAAGATGAGATCTTTGATATCCTTAAGGCTTGTCACGAGGAACCTTGTGGAGGGCACTTCACAAACAAGCGGACAGGATACAAATTCCATTCGATAGGGTACTATTTGCCAACAATATTTCAGGATGCCAAGAAGTTCATGAAAGGATGTGATAGTTTCCAAAGAATGGGCCAACCACTGCAATCAAATGAGATGTCATTACATCCCCAAATTTTCTTAGAACCTTTTGAGAAATGGGCCTTGGATTTTGTGGGACCAATTAATCCTTCATCCAGATAGAAATCTTACATCTTAGTCTACACTGACTATGTGAAAAAATGGGTTGAGGCAAAAGCACTAACTAGAGCCATGGAGAAAGTTTTTTCAGAAATTTTGTTTGAAGACATCTTTGTTCATTCTGGTATACCCAGGGAGATAGTCACAGATGGAGGGCGCTATTTTACATCCCGTATGATCTAGAAGTTGGTTGAAAAATAAAAAATTCATCATAGAAAACAACACCTTATCATCCACAAGTGAATGGCCAAGTTGAAAGCACTAACAAATTCATTGAGGGGATCCTTACCAAGACTGTAGCCAATCACCAAAGGAATTTGACCAACAAACTTCTAGAAGCATTGTGGGCATAAAGAACTACATGGAGGAATACCACAGGATTCTCACCATATGAACTTGTGTATGGTAAAAATCCCTTATTCCCTATTGAGTTAATCAAGACAATGAGAACATCATTGCAGGTAAATTTGGATCTCACTACAACACAAAAGCAGAGGTTGAACCAGCTCAATGAATTGGAGGAGGAATGGCTAGCTATTATCCAACAAACATAGATTATCCAATAGCAAAGAGCTAAGTGGCATGACAGATTCACCAAGAATAAGAAGTTCCATAAATGAGATTGGGCTCTCTTATACGACTCAAGATTCAAGGACTTCAAGGGTAAGATCTACACCAGATGGTTAGGTCCCTATGAGGTAGATGCAGTCTTTGACAATGGGACTGTAAATTTGGTTACTATTGACAGTGCAAGGACACCAATGCTTGAAAATGGGAACCATCTTCGATTATATCGCAAACCTGCTTCAAGGGATTCATTTTTCAACACTATCATGAATTTGGATCTTCAGATTACAGGAATAGGGGAAAGCCCCCCTGTGCTACCAAAATTATAATTTTTAAATAAGTGTAACAGCTAAAAACCAACCATTCTTGGTAGTTGTTACACCTTCCTAAAAAAAAAAACACAATAAAAAACGATCTCGCTTTGAAAACCTTTTTCAGGCGCAAACAAACAATTTTTGTAGAAGTTGAAAACCACTTTGTGGCGACTATTACACACTCTGTAATAACATTTTGTATTTCAAGCATACTCTACAATAATGTTGTTACATGACTTTTTTTCTTTGCTTTTTATCTTTTGTGAAAATCAATAATACATAACAGTCGTCTTGGTTGTGACATCTGTAACAGCAGACGACTTCCAGAAATGATCCGAGTAAATTAATTATTGTAACAAACAACATGCATCATTGTGGTTCGGAAAGAAGTTGCCTTGACCACCGGAGTTAAGTTCACGTGCCTCGCCACTAATGTATTCTCCCCACGTCACCCAAGTTCGTCATACAAAGGTAATATCGTTATCCTCTTTTATTCAGTAATTATGGCAATTTAACACATATCCATTTTTACAGGAAAGGTTGATTGTTGCATTTAAGCCGGGGGGAATTATATGACAACATGACCTTTCCATGACCTATGAGTATTTAAAAACTACAACTAAAGTATGGTGATCCGGTAATCATTGTCAGTTAATGATCGGTCATACCAAAAAAGGGAAGTGTACCTCCAACTAGACCTCAAATAACATAGCATTAATAAGGTAACATTACTCCGTAGTATGAATAATTATTTCAAATATTAATTTGAAATTATCGCTTGCGTCACCCTACCATTTACCCCCAACTAGAGCATTGCATCCCCATTCAGAGTGCTTAGAGAAGTGGAGAAGAACAGTTGTAGGACTAAAACAACAGAGTAGTGTGTCAACTGCTCTAGAACTTCTAAAGGAGGGAAAAATATAGGAGAACAACATTGAATTTGTGTAGCAATGGGTGGAGTAGCAATTCCCCATGAACCAAGGTCAATAGAGGCTTTGGAGAATTTCCCTGAAGCATGTCAAATTTTTAAAGATGCAGGACGGTTTGAGTTCTTCCATAGGTTGAAAGGATCATACGGGGGAATTTCCATGGAGCTCATGAAGAATTTAGAGAGAAATCAAATGGAGGTTAGGTGATTAAAGATGGAGGTTACAGAAGGGGTAATTTCCCGAGTGATAAAATTACCAGTAGAAGGAATAAGGTGGTTTAAAAGGAAATTTAATGAACCCTCCTTGAAGGAGGATTTCCTCAAAGGGGAGGAACAACTGGTGAAGAAAGGGAGGGAGATTGGCAGGTTCTCACTTTCCCAGCTATGGGACGATGTTTCCCTTTACCTCATTAATTATATCACCTGTGAGGGAAGGGAAACAATCATATTAAATTACCACTTTCCATTGCTAAACCCCCTTCGGTATCAACAACTGATAAATATTCCCTACTTTTTGGTAGAAAACATCAAGCATATAGTCGCAATAGTAAAAACAGTTGCGCATCCAGAAACATGTGTCACAAACCATGGCCTCATCAATCTTATTGTGTTGACCACCCTAAGTCACTAGGGCAGGAGATGAGAGGAATTCAGGGGAAAGAATGCCAGAACTACGCACAAGAAGCAAACCGGGATGTCTGGGGAAGCTCCAACAGAAACCGAGCAGCCCTAGCGCTTGAAAGTAAGGGTTGGAAAGAGGCTAGTTGAAAATCCAATTGGTGATAGGTGGCCAAAACAAGTAATAGGGTCAGTGGGCACCCAAAGTCCCCATTCATGTCTAAGAAGAATGAGGAGGCAGTAGAGCAGAAGGATGAAGAGTAGGTTCAGCTAGAGGAACCTTCCTCACCTGGTGAGAAAGAAACCCAATCCTTGTTGTTAAAAATTGAAAATTTAGAAAAAGATAATGGAAATCTAAGGAAACAATCAGCATAGAAGAAGGTAGAGGCAAGATCCCCGGGGTTAAACACTTTGGCTGAGGCCATAGACAGGGCCAAGAAGGGACATGTCTTGGGTGTTGTGTGCATGGTCTTTGCTAAAGAGCTAGTGGAAACAAGGTATAGAGTCTGTGCAGCAGACACCATCTCGAGGGAAACACAAACCGAATCTTGGGAAGCTAACACAAAAAAACCATTGAAGACATTGTTGTTACACAAGAACTAGTAAGCGAGACGACGTAGTCCACAGAAAGTAATTTAGTAGCTGATACATAGGAACCCTTGGTTGACACCACTGTCACACCAGAACCAGTAGTGGAGACAAAAGTCAACCAAGAGAAAGAAGAAGAAGTTGATATCCATGAACCTGTGGTCGACATTATTGTTACACAAGAAATAATAGTGGAGATAGAAGCTTACCAAGGGAAAAACGATACAAAAGAAACTGTGGATGACACTACTATTACACAAGAACCAGCAGTGGAAATGGAAGTTGATCAAGGAAAGAAAGAAATTGTTACACAAAAATCCATTGATGACACTATTGTTACACAAGAACTAGCAGTCGAAATGGGGCAGTTTCACCCTCAGGAGGTTGTTACACCTGTGATTGTTAGTGCATGTAGGAGAACACTGGGTCCTGATGAAGGATGGTGTTATGAAAGAATGTTGTTGTTACCAGAGCTATAGAAATGGAAGCAGTAGGCACTCTCTCCACAAGACGGGGTGATCTCGCTCAAGGCACACAAAAGTATGATGGATTCACTCAGGGAGAAATGGTTAAAGGAAGAGTGAGAGAGAGAATGGGAAGAACAGAGACATAAGGAAGCCATGAAGAAAAGGACGAACAGTTCCATATGTTAGAACGACAGGTCCTAGATCTGACAGATGACAAGACAAAGATTTGTGATCTTGCCTTGAACCTGCTAGCATGTAGTTGGCCTTCCCCATCATATCTAGTGTTCCTCTGGGAACATTATTATTTATTTTAGTTAAAACTAGTGTTTGAGAATAGGCCTTATTTGGGTTCTTCTACCTAAAATTTTCTCGAAATTTTTCACACTTGCGATTTTGATGAACAAAGCTTGCTTTGCGAGCTATTTTTCATAACATAATGTGTGAATATCTAAGCACAAAAATGGTAGCAAGTGTCTTCTCCTATATGGGAGATTTGCAGTTGTGGGCTTCTCTTTCGTTTATGAGAAACCAAATCAAATGGAATATGGCCATGAAATTATCCAAAACTAATGAAGAAAGGGCAAGGTTATGGGTCAAAGCATAACCAAGGATGGTTATGAATTTAGGTGTAAGTTTAAGCTATTCCTGAAAACCCAAGGGGTCATGGAATAGTCAACCACCTATAGGAAGAGGATTGTGAGGATTTGCCTCAATTTGCATGCACAGATAAAAAGTCCAGCACTAGTAGGGTGCCTTAAGTGCACTGAGGCCTGTAGCGCTGAGTTGGAAGAAGGAGATCCTTTTGAATACAAAAATTTTGTGGCTGCTATTACATGGGTGCCCGAATATGCTCGGATAGTGTAGACATTGGGGGCATTCTAGATCAAACTCAGATTTAAATTTTCTTTGATTTGGTTACCAGTAGAAGAATATCAGTCAAACTACCACCTATGTGACTATGAAGAAGAATCCTAGCCACGACAATTGATGGCTATTGAGGGGTACAGAGCTCGAGGTGAAGACACTACTGGTGCTTACAGCTTTACAGACTTGCATCAGGGGTATAGCAAGAGGAGATGAGGTTCTGCATGGGGACATGCAGTTGCTTCAGTTGGGGGGAGATGTTGGGTGTGACTGTTATACCTATTTTCTACACTTTCTTTCCCCAGTTTTTATCCTCTTTTCCTACAAGCCCATGAAACTTCACATGTTAATCACCCTTTTCTTCATTTATATAGCCTATTCCACTGTCATGTTATTTTTCCATGGTTTTTTCAATATTACAATACGATATTCCTTTTTGTGGCTAACTAGGGTGAGCATTGGAGGAGTATTTTGGAAGCTCTTCTCTTTTTCAGGTGTTGCTTGTAGGGGCAAGGTTATGGAGTGAACAGGCTGTGTTGAGCGGCTTCAGAGCAGGGTAGAGAAAATTGTTGTTACACCTTGTACGATGTTACAGGTTGTTGTTACACAATGTATGTTGTTACAGGTTGATGTTACGTCACGTGCTAATACAGAAGACCGTTGTTACACTAAGGGCATTGTCGCCCAGTAGTTTTTGTTACATCCTGAACCGCTATTCAATGATAGGATGTTGTTGCACAGTAGCTAGCAAAGTCATGGGTATTATTCCACACAACAACTGGTAGGTGTTATGAATTGTTTATTTAGAAGCAACACACCTAAGTGGTGGCAATATTAACCAATGTATCTGAGAAGTATTTGTATTTAGAAATAGGTTATAACTACTTCTATTTTATGATTAGCATGAGAATCGTGAGACTCTCATGACTGATCTATTCCTAATTTTGGGCATGTAATAATTATAAAAGAAACTCGATTTTTCATGTACAAGGACAACATATAGAAAAGGATAGTTACTTTGATATTGTAACTTTGAATTATTTTTAATATTAAATTCACTACGATGATGTTTTTACTGCTCTTTATTTGATTCGTTAACTAATATCATGTTATTCCTACGTCCCTAATAGGGAGGAAGGGCCCTCCTCTTTAGCAAGGATTGCAGTGGTAGAAGTAGTTGTATATTATTGTTTCTTTTATTGTCGTATGGTTTTCTACTGTTGTTGTATAAATTGTGAAATACATCACCTTTTGTTCCAGATTATATTATGTTGTTACACTAGTTTGATTAAACATAATGATAGTGACCAGCTAGTGTAGTCATTAGCTTATTGTGTAGTGTGCCCTTTCTCTGGTAATTGTGAAGTGTGATTTCAATTCTATGGAGTGTTTTAATTTCTACATGAATGATTTAATTTCTGCAATTGATTCAGCGACATCTTTTACTGTTTCTTTATATTTTTTCATTCTTGGTTGTAGTGTATCAGCACAGACAGTGCAAACTCCATTGAAACAACAAGACCTACCCTAGTTTGACAATTAAATGTTGCAGTCTTGGTCAATTAGGATTGATTAAAATAGCACTACACCTGGGAAAACACACATGGGGGGGAACACATAACATTTTCCTTAGAAAAAGAATTAGTCAATAGAGATATGTCTGATAAGCACCAGTATTGCAACAAGAATGTTGCAACTCCCGGGGCTACCAACTTTACTTCATCAACCCAGGGTTTGTACAAGCTTGGAGGTGACAACGTTGTATACACAAGTAGATGTAATGGGTCCACTCTTTTGTCACTTCTGACATGGGCAATAGACCACTATGGTTTCTCAAACTAGACTTCTATTCATTTAGAAGAAGTTTGATTACCAATTGAGGAAGGAGAAGTTTACCCTAATTGAGAGGATAGAAATGCTGCTAACTACAGTAAAGAAAGACTGAAATATATGCTTAAAACACACAACTCATCTAGCTATTTGTTAAGATGCCTTGCTCCAGAAGAATGCTAATTTAACACATGAGAAATCCTAACTATCCTAAGCATGAAATCTGATCTAATCAAACATTTAACTTCTGTGCACATGAATAAGCATAACAACTTTTTTTTCTTTTTGTCTTTTTTGTGAAAACATGAATGTTAATCCTTATTGATTGTATGGCAGGTGGGTTAGGTGTGGAGAGAGATGGTTGAGATGGGTCAGATGTCTTGGGAGGCAAGCAGGGGTCTTCACCTATCTATCATGATGCATTTCTCAAAAATCGAGCTCAAAATAGGCCACTACAAGTCATTCTACAAGATGTCCTAATTCACCTATAGGATCCCCTATTTTCCTACAGGAACACTCCAAAAGCATAATGAGTGATTTGGATAGTGTTATGGGGCTTAGGGAAGGTGAGTGATGGAATGAATAAGGTAAGGAAGTGGTTAGGACTCCCTCAGAACTTCAAACCAAAGTTGTATGATCGTTGGATTTGCTCAACAAGCATGGCAAGTTGTCCTTGTGAAATGATAACTCAGATTATGAACTTAGTGGCTTTTGGCGATCATGGATGGGTAATATTAGGCTTAGGCTATTGATATGAGGTCTTCCAGCACTATTGAAACTCCTACAATATACACATCATTGTTGGCATTTACCGATAAATCATGTCAAAACAAGAAAGCTTTATATCAACATAGGAAAACATAATTCGATCATTTATTCACCTAGTTCATGCATGGAAATTCTTGAAGCCTATTCTAAAAGCACCATGAAATCTAATACAAAGCTTAAGATATAAAAAATGACAACTACAACCTATCTTTGAAAACTGAAAGATGTTGACCTAATTAGCAGAAAAAACCCTAAGTTTCATAAGAAACCATAATTTTGTCTTTTTGCGCTGAATGAGGTTTCTTTCCCTCAAACCATGGTCCCTGAAGGGAGGAATGAGGCAAGATCCACATGTTATCAACCTTTTTGATATTTCTTTCTCTTTCTAATGCTAATGTTAGATCTATGCACAAATGGAAGCAAACTAATCAAATTCACAAAAACTTGCAATGTAACAATGCCAAAACCAATTCAACAAGTAATCTATGAAATAACCTAAACATACAAGTACAATAAGAGGAACCTCTACTAGTAAAGTTGGGCCCTAACCCAAGAGCTTCAGCCTCTGAGTCAACTCAGTGCTGGATCAAGGGAATGCTCATTTCATTAACATATCAAAAAAACATATAACAGTGTTTTGTCACAATCCTTCAACTCGAATGTGCTTAGATATCTTGCATAAAAAATCTAAATCCTAATGAGGCTCTAGGCCTCCTTGTTTAGACAACTGAAGTTTCTAACAACTTCCTTAAATCTAGGGAGGCTTGGCTCCCAATCTCAAGATAAACTGGTTCTTAACTATCAGTGGCTCAGTTGTCAATGATCCTCATGACTCGACTGCCTGCAACTCTGAGCTGGTGTGATTTGATTGAGAGATCTTTGAATGAGTGAGGATTTAATGAGGAAGATCCATCTCCTACAATCTCTCCTTCTTGTCTCATTTGAGTTCCTGCACCTTAATTAGCCATAATTTCCATCCCAAAAACCTACAATCAATGCACATTAGACCACTAGACATAACATCTTACTTTTACTCATCTCATTAAGAAAATATAATTAAAACATGTAAGGAATTATGAGAAGAGTTTATTTTAGTAAGCTTGGAGGTGTATTAAGGTCCATATATTTTACCCAATGATGAGCCTCATCAACATCTAATCATATACAAGGTCAAATTGAAAAATGTTATAGCTAGGTCAAACCTGGTCAACTACCCTTAGATTAAGTCACCAAGATGCCCAATCAATTCCTCCTAGTCTGCTCTAGTGGGGACAAATTTCAACCTTCTACTTCTCTCAAGAAAAACTCGGATCCACTCCATAAACTATGCCATAGATTTTTCCTTCACTTGACTCAGATTTGACTTATTTTCTTTCCACAGATTTGAATTCTTTGTTTTCTGCATACTTGACTTCTCTACTTATCTCAAACCTCTTCACTTGCCTCAGACTTCTTCACTTTCCTTGGACTTCGTCGCTTGCATCAAACAAACTGAGTTACTTGCTCTTGGAGGAGGATGAAACAATGTTTATATATGGTGCCTTGAGGGGCCAAATGAGAGCTTCTAGAATCTAGGCTAAATTTTCTTATAGGAGAGCTTAGTAGGTCATAATTGGAGCAAAAATTCAAATTTAAAATTTACAATTTTCTCTTTCAAATCAAACATGAATAACAGGTCATATATTTATCTTTTGACAACAACATGAGGAACATGATTTATATTTCACATTATAAATACATCAAGGGATAAAATATTGATTATGAAGACCAACCATAGCTACAAAATTCAACACTACTTATCTTGAAGTGCATAGTTACCTTGAAATCCATTATTTTTTCCTCTCAAAAAATTCACCACAACTATGCACAGAAGGAAAGAAAACTCTAAAAAAGACATTCATAACTTTGTATGCTTCAATTTATATCTTTCTTAGTCTACCAAGTATAAGTAAACTTTTCTTCTTTACTTTTTATTTGTGAGACTACACTAGGCACAAGGCAAATAACATGCACAAAAAGGAAAAGATGGTATGTTCTACTTTGTATTTACTGAGCTAGCACAAGGCAATGAAACAGAACATATATAAATTGGAAAATAAGAAAAATGAAAACATAAATAAGAAAAACAAAATGAAATAAACCATATGAAATAGATTTTTAAAACTAAAATGAAAACAAAAAAGGGGTTTCCAGTGATAAATGTTAATTTATATGGATTAGAATGGTTCACTTGGAATCAAAATGCTTAGAAACAACATAAGCCATAATGTTTTGATGCATGTAGCAGTGAAAGTTTAGGATCTCGAATAATGATGACAATGAGTCTCCATAGGAGCTCTAATGATAATTTTGATAAATGAGGCATATCCAGATAGGTTGAATTCTTAAAGATAACTATTCACGCAACTAGATCAACAATTAATACAGCATTGTATTATGTAGTTAAAGCCCTAAAGGAGGGAAATGGTTCATAGTCCTAGCTAACATGACCACTTGAGGCAATATATCAATACAAAAGGAAAATATTTGATTTTTTCACAATCAATTATAAATAAATGACCCTCTATGCTCTCTAAATAGATATCATGGACCAATAAGGTATTAAGATATATAGCAATAGACATTAATATTGAGTGGAAGATGAACCTTCAAATCACTTTATGTCTATAACATAATAATGACTATCGAAATAGATAACTATAAATGCATAATAAAGAAAAGACACTAAATAAACACACATTACCTAAATACACATCAAACCAAGTTTAAATTAACTAGCTCCAAATTGATAAAATATCCCAACTCTACACATAGTTTCAATTAAAAAAACAATTGACAAAACATTCTATGGCCTTCTAATTATATAAATTTATCATTAACAATGGAACCGTAGCTACTTATGGCTTCATAATTAATGAGTACCAACCAATTAGTGAGCCTTATTTGATAACAAAGACCCTTTTACATTAAGTAAACATCCACTAGCTATATAATAAGAATTATTGAAAGAGGATGCCCACACATAATAATTAATTATCTCCTAAGTACCCTAAAGTATGGAGGTTAGAATAAGACCCTAACATGCCCTCCCTCTCCAAAAGAGTCATTTTCCTCAATGATAAAGGCATGGAAATTGCTACAGAGTCACTAATGGTTGTCATATGACATCTTCTATATATGTATCTTCCCACTTGATTAGCACATCTCAAGCTATGTGTTGGAACAATTGATATTCTCTTAAAGGTGGTATTATTTTTATCTAGGGCTAAATGGACCCTTCTTGATTGAGCTTTGGAAAGTTAATTTACACCTTGGAATTTGAGGAAACTACCTTCTTTATACAAAAAAGTGAAAGACTAGATGTATCTTTACAAGAACCTTTTCTAATGTGTTAGAGGATATTATAGGTTATATTTAATTTTAGTGCAATTTTCTAGAGGATTTTATCTTTTAGGGATATTTGTTTATAGGGTTGAAGGTAAAGAAACATCTAATCCCATTTTCTTAAAGAACACTAAGTTATTTTTTTCATATTGTTGCTTCATTCTATTTTAATATAGAACCAAATTGTCCTAGAGTGTGCAAAGAATGGATTCTCTAGTCTAAAGCATGTGATCCACTCCTTGGACCTTTGAGGTGATGGGTAAATATAAAGCCATGGATAAGGAGTTTTGGCCATAAATAAATAATGGAATTTTGTTAGCATCATGATATGTGGTATTCTACAAACATTCTATAAATGATCATTATTCCCATTGACACAATATTTCCAAAGTGAAATATTGCAAATGGGTTTGTAAGAGATGGTATGTCATGGCATGATAAAACCTTATAAGAACTAAACTAGACCTCATCAATTATTACACACAAAGCTATCAAAAAGAATCATTGATACAATGAAATGGCTATAATAACTCACAACCTCTTGATGGTGTCGGACCCTCTAACATTCAGGGGGTCTCCCCGATATGAAGTCCCAATTAGACCTCACACCATTTGGAGTAGGATCCCCATATAGAATATGGCCCGGTTGCCAAGATAATGGGTTTTAGTGGTATTCCTTGACTGCAATAATGCATAGAATGATGTATTTGTGACTTTGGTGAAACAAGTGTATAACTTTGTGAAGAGTCAAGTGCAATGCATGAAAGGTTCTAGCACAACAAGGGGAAAGTGAGTGAGCCCCTTATAAGCTTATAATAGTATGCAACTTGAAAGGAACACGTGAGCATAAAAGAAATCATAAGTTATCCTGCAAAAGAGTTCGCAAGATAACCATGATTTACATACACAACAAGGTTCATACTAATGTGAACGAAATAGTACATAAGCATTAGCATAAATGTTCATAAGCGTTAGAGTAAATGAAATAACATATATTACAAACATTATGAGAGTAGTGTTAGGTAAACTTGACTCGGGATAGAGTCAAAGTTGACCAAGTTAAACAATGATGGTTTTGGGGCACATGGTATTGTGCACCCATAGTATTATGCCCATGGTATTATATGTAATGGAGCTTATAAAAGGCTGGAAGGAATTCATTGTAATGCAAGACCTGGAGGTGAGCGGTGAAGGCTCACTTGGTCGGATTGGCCAGGGTTTTGGCCAATGCTAATGAGATCTTATTAGGTTGGGTTTCTCCCCGAGCTTGGGGTTTTCCTGGATAAATGTTTGTGTTTATGTGTTTATGGTTGTTTCTAGTTATTTTTATATTTATTCCTCTCAGTAATTATTTATGCTATGCATTAAATTTCTTAACAACAATTGTTAGGTAAACTTGACTCAGGATAGAGTCAAAGTTGACCAGGTTAAATAGTGATGGTTTTGGGGCATATGGTATTGTGCACCCATAGTATTATGCACGTGGTATTATATGTAATGGAGCTTATAAAATGTTGGAAGGACTTCATTGTAATGCAAGACCTCGAGGTGAGCGGTGAAGTCTCACTTAGTCGGATTGGCCAAGGTTTTGGCCAATGCTAATGAGATCTTATTAGCTTGGGTTTTTCCCCGGATTTGGGGTTTTCCCAGATAAACATTTGTGTTTATGTGTTTATGGTTGTTTCTAGTTATTTTTATATTTATTTATCTCAGTAATTATTTATGTTATGCGGTAAATTTCTTAACAAGTAGTCCCACTATATTCACAACATATGCATGAAAATTTTTCGGCTCTTAACTTTTATTAAAGTGAAAGTCCCAAACATACATATATAATTTCCAAACCACTAGTCACAATAGTAGAACATGAAGTCAACATCTGCTCCTCCAAAGAAAGATACTCCCTATATGTTAAGTAGGATCCAAGGCTCTCAACAAGACTCCCAAGCTTTTGATCCTAAGCCAAAATCCCAACCAAAATCCATTTACATGAATAATGAGGGTATATTTATAACAAATGGAAGGCCTACTCATCTCCCTTTATGACTCTTCGACTCCCCCCATGACCTTTTGACTTCTTTACTAATGAGTTTTCATATTCCAACACTGACACTTGAACTTCCACTTACAAAATGTTTAAATACAAAATTACATGTACCCATATAAAACAAAATTGGATAGAGTCAACTAGATAACATAATAAGATAAATGCCATGTCATGCCTGAGTTTTGTGAAACTCTAGCTCAACCACTTCAACTTGTAATTTTTTAGTTACATAGTGATACCAAGCTTTGTATTGTGCGATGCCTTCCCCACACTTTGAGATGCGATCAGGCTGGAAGTAGACTCTAGCCTCCATTGCATCTAGGTAAACTACCTTGGAAATAGTTTGAGTTTCCTTCTTCAGCAGGAGAAACATGGTATTGATCTGGATAGGGCCACCAATGTACTTTTGCATATTATGCTTATTCACGTCTATATTTTCCTTGGTAGCGATATTCCTGAGTTGTTCCAAGTATTTTTCAACCTCCTGTATAATTTTATTCCTATCTTTGGCTTTGATGAGTGAGCCAACTGAAGGGATCTTATGCGACTTCACCATAAAATCCACACTATTGTACAAACATGAGTGCGAGGCTTGAATTCTTGTGATTAATTAGTCAAGTTGTTTGTTACTATGGATAATCATATGAACCTCTTCCTTCTCCAACTCATCCTGTTGCTTTGCCTTCTTCACCAACTCGAGAGGTGTACCATTGCACTGCATTTCCATCTCATACATGGTAGGGATGCCTATACGAACAATCTTGAGGGCTTTGGCATTATCTTTTCACTTTTTTTACATGTTGTGCAAGTGGACAACCACTTTTTTCATGGTGAGAAGATCCTCATAGAGGCTTCTCATGGTCTCTCCCAATGCCAATACTTCACCAAGTATGGTTGTCTTAAGTTCTTCTAGATACACGTATGCGGGAGCTTCTTTCTATACCTCTTCTTGCAGATGTTCGACTTGTTGCCTTGCATTGTATAAGTTATTTTCCATCTGTTTGTTCTCAGCCATAAGATACTTTGTTTTTGACTTGGAAGCATCTGTGAAGGCCAAGTTGGTTGCGGAAATGGCTTCTGGATTCCTCCTAGTGTCTATCACAATCACCCTGTCTCTAATGAACGTAGGAGATGTAAAATCATTTGGAAAGTGTTTCTTTATCACTTTTAAAATCTTCTTTTGAAGCTTATCATAAGTTAGATTTTACATATCCATGACTGGACCATCATCAAGAGGAACAATTTCCTCTTCTTTTCTCAAATATTGCTCTGATATCGGAGGAGGGGGAGACTAAGTAGTGATTTGTTGAGTGCTTGGCATAAGATCAACATCTTGGTTTTGTTTCTCTAGTTCCATCACCATATCTTGGATTGCTCTTAGATCTTCAATTTCTTGAGCAAGTTCCTTATCCTACAATTTCTTACTCTCTTCTTCCAGTAGTCGATTATGCTCCTCTTCTTCAGCTTGCCTTTTTGTTTCTTTTTCCTCTTCTCCTCTCTACATTTCTCCTTATTATTTCTACCTTTATTCTCATTACTTTTGTTCTTGTTCTTCCTTATGATTCACTTCTTCCTCCTTCTTCCTTTGTTTTCCCTTTCTTTCTATTGTTAAGGCCACTTTCAAGATGATTAGATCTACTTTCCATTTTCCACTCTATTCCTCTACTAGATTGTGCACAACCTTCTGCTTCCCCTTTTTACACATTGGGTTTCACCTCACTCATGGTTCTACTTTTGGAGTTGCTTTCGGCTGAGGAGTAACCTATGATTTACATGCAAATATTACTAGTTGGCGAGGCTTAGATTCATTGTAACAATTCTTTATCTTTCCGTCCTCAAGCCTAAAATATGTCTTGCTCGGGAAACTAAAATGTATCTTTGCATCGTTTTCTTTGCAAACATTCTTGGGATCATATCGATTGTAATCCATTCGAACAAATGCAAATTTATTTCTCTTTACATTTGGCTTAAGCAAGCTTTAGATTCTTGATCTCGTACAACCCAATTTGCAAAGGAAGAGTGGGCCAAGGTGTTTTCTTCTTCCTCTATAACACTCCTGATAACATTGTGGAAGGATGATAAGAAACTTCTTGCATGACCAATTTGTTGGTGGCATACCTTGGTAAAAAATGTTGAGAGTTTTGACCATCGAACACTCTGAGCTAATTGTCATCCGATGAGGCAAACCAATCAACTGAATCTGAAATTTCTTCCATCACTCATGTGACATGCAAGGTGTCTCTTCCTCAAAGATAATCTTGTACAATGGAATGAGGAAGTGATCCTTTAGCTTCTCCATGATTGCTTTGTAGTTGCAATCTAAAATCAGCTTGCAATAAATGTGTATAGTATGTTCCTTTGGTGACCATGTCCATCATGCCAGGAAATGAGTTATGAGCATAGATTGCGTCCAACAAGTAAGCATACATGCAGAACCTGGCCTAGTTACACTTGGGAGGGTTCTTGGCATAAGCTACATGGGTCCACAATTGTTGAGCTAATAAGTACAACCAATTAAATGGTTTTCCTTCTGTCACAATCTAATGCAATAGAAATGCCCAACCTTCAGGAAAGGTCTCAATACTCTTCTGGCCATATATCTGACAACATAGAACTATCAAGTACTGAGATTCCTTCTTGACATATTTGGTATTGTAAGTGTTGCTATGTGTCTGATGGAATTTGGATGGCTCTTTCACCTAACCTTTGATGATATCCTTCGTGCTCAAGTAGTTGGTGACTACATAGAAGTGGGAATCCATGTAAGATTCTGCCAGCAGTAAATGATACATGATCTTAAAATCGTGTGACATAAAAGAGGCAAGCCTTCGTCTATTGGCACTATTGAGAGTCTTGGTATTTGTATCTATATGTGATAGAATCCAGTTGACAATATATGTGCATGGAAAGGATGGATATCTTCAAGCAATATTGTGTAATCGCAACCTCTGGAGATTGATGTAAACCTTCTTGTCTTCAATATCTACTTTGAAACTACTTGTTGTGTAAACATATTTCACTGTGTTCCATGTAATGTCTAAGTCTTTCTCAATGAATAGTTGAGTATTTGAAAGCATTGGCATGGTGGCAGGAACACTCTTAACTATCTCACCAATGTTGCTTTTAGTGGCGTCCTTTGAGGTGAATCTCCTAGGTGCCATGATGATATCAATTGATGGAGAATGATAACCTAAAAATTTGTACTACCTATATGACAAAATTGTCTCATGGAAAACATAAATTAGCTCAAGCAAATCAGTATATCCAGAAAGATCAAGGAAGAAAATCACTCACTAAGAGGAAAGATTGCACAATTCCTACGCTGAAGGTGGGAGACTAGCCTCATGAATTGTGCATTGTGGAGTTTCAACAGTCAAGGAGAGAGTTAGAGGCTTGATATTGCGCAATGTGGAGTCCCAACTGGGAAGAGTGAGAGAAGGAACTGCACATTGCATAGTCCTAGTGGCCAAGTTTGCTGGATGAGGCTTGTGACTACGTAATGCACAGTTGGTCAAGCCAAGTATTGTGCATTTTACAGTCTCAGAGGCCAAAATCGAGGCTTGTCTCTTTGATTTGTGAAATGCACAGTTGGAGAAGGCAATTGTTGGCCAAGATTGTGCATATATGCCCGGGAAAGAGAGAATAAAGTGACATATTTGAGTGTTGGGGTAGTAAGGAAAGTAGATATAGCTAAGGGAAGGCTATTACAATGAAACTAAATGACAGAAACAAGCATGCAAAAGGAAAAAATGAACATGCACAAAGTGACCCAACAATGACAATTGTTGGTGGGAGAAAAGGAAGGACTCAATGCGACACTTGGAAAATGTGAACAAAGGAGTGAGCCAACACTTGTACAAGCTAATATAAGTTAAAATTCCATCTACTATGAAAATAAACAAGAAAAAAAATCACTCATATAATAAAAAATGACACAAGAGACAAAAAGTGACACATGCGAAACTCACCCAGAAAAGCACCACAAACTCAGTCGGAGGTTCCTTGATCTCCTTGGGAAGGATAGAGCTCTAAGATAGAGTGTGAAAATGAGCTCAAGGGGAATATATTAAATAAAAATAGGTGGATTATGGTGGACTTTACCAAACATTAATTGGGAAACTCCTAGTTTTTATAGATGCCAACTCTGTTTTTTTGGGAAATTGTTTTTCCACACTGGAAAAATGGATTACGCAATTATCAGTCTCAATGGCTTATGAAATTCCTTGCCTCATTGAATTATGAAATTTTTGAGGGGAAGGATATATTTTGTGAATTTTTTGAGCTCAAGGCTTACCTACCTTCCAGGATTGTGCAATTTAGATCCTCAAGGCTTAGCACAATCTCCATAGATAGTGGATTGCGCAGTTCTAAGAGGGAAGAACAACAATGTTGCAAGGTCAAGGCAAGATATGGCTTGTGTTAGATCAGGATCGAAACAACACATAACAAGTAGTGCATGGAATGATAAGTTTAACATGGCATGAACACTTGACGAAAATGAATGATAGACTCCTGTAGACAAAAGGGAGGCTCCAAAATCAAAGCATCAGCAAACTTTTGGAGGGTGGTTGTAGGAGCTACAACACTTGGTGACACACTAGTAGAACTCCAGCTCTCTATATGGTTCTTACCTCGTGTAAACCAGGTCTAACTCTTCAGGAGGTATTTTTCATTTCATTGATCATCATAGGTTCCTTACTTAGCTTGAGCTAAAGATATCATCCATACTATTCTCGTTGTCGATGACACACTACAAAGACAAGTCAAACTCAGTTTTTTCAATTGCGGATGAGGAGTATATAAATAAACAAGTGGAAAAGCATTTTCAAACTCTTGGTTTTCATCTATGGTGTTGCTCTACTACCATCAGGGCTGGATAGTCCCCTAACAAAGTCACTTTAGGAACACAAACATTGCTCTGCTACCATCAAGTGTGGACAGTACCCTGGCAGAGTTTCTTGCTTCACCTCACTACATAGGAAGCCTTTCTCTTCTTTCACCCTTTATTTATTTTTTTGTATTTTATTCATAGAACTCTATATCAACACTTATTGATCTCATGGGGCAAAATAGGGATCCCAACTTATTAAGAGTAGAAGAGGTTTTCCCTTCAAAGAAGGATATGTATACACCTCTAAAATATAGTTCACTTGTTAAATTTTCCTCCCCTTCTAACTCTACTTGACTTAGTTAACAAGGAAAAATTGATCAATCATTAAAAAACCGATTAGAGTAGGTGGTTCTAGTTATAGATTCAAGCATCGTAATTCCACTATGGTTCTCTCCATGAAAGAATATATTTTCCATCAGGGTATCATCGAATAAAATTTGTAAGGCCCATGCAAAGATATGGAATGAACAGAAATCCAAGTATTAACAGTCGCACAATATCCTCTTAAACTTCACCATGCTTGCTTTGGAAACCAAACACGGTCTCATGTAGAAGTTTATTACAGATAAAAGGAAATAAAGGGAGTATAATAAACAAAGAAATAACTAAATAACTAAAACAAACTACTTTTACTCCTAAAATAACCAAAGCTAGGCTAGGCTTACACGAAATGATACTTCCAATGTAACCACCAAAGCATTACTTAACCTATGCAGGTGAGGGCATCAATTGCAAGAAATATTGTCATAAACAATACCTAACAAGAAAGATAAAACACGAAATGCTGCAACATCTGAAGACTAAAAATGCAAGTAGAAAAATACAACAAGAAAGCGCATGAGAAACATTATGCTAATGCATTATGGTGTTCGTGATCATTGTAACAAGATAACTTGCAAAAGCGTTCTTTCGAACTTTCAATCTTGGGAAACATAAATAAAGTGGAAAATTTGTATTTTTCAAAGGAGCTTGTCAAGTATGGCTGCTCCAATGATTGAGAGACTGGATCATGAAAAACAAATGAAGGATGTGAAAATTGTGAAATAGATTGATTTTCAAATTGTTCAATCAAGTGATGAGGATTCTTGAGGGAAAATTATTATCCTGATCATGTTTGGAACTAGCATCAAGACTGCGAGAATCTGACATAACCATTAGCAAAGGCTAAAGTGCCTCAATAGATTCTGGTAGTTCTAAAACATCAAAAGGTAGATTGTTGAAACCTAGTGGCTTAAAAAAATTGACAGTGGATGGTACAAAGTCACACATAGATGGGTCCATGAATAAACCATGACAACCCTGATCAAAAATGTCTTTATCTAGAAAAATAGAATCCTCATGATCTGATGAATTACAGAGAGGCGGAGATTGAAAACAAGAAATTTCACTCTATGTTTGTTTGAAATTATTGGATGATGGACGGGAGAGATCACAAAAAGAATATTCTTCCTCGTCCTATTTAAATGCAAAAGTGACATCCCACAAGTCCTAGAATTAACATCATCAGAAGCTATTTTTTCGAATGATACAATAGGTATGGCAGAATCATGGAATATGTCATGATAATGAGGGAGAGTTGTGAAAGGAGAAACATCAACTTGCATCGCAGATTCTTGTTTAGAAACATACTCTCACACATATTTAATATGAATGATATCGCAAGTTCCTTAGTTAGCACTAACTCCCTCCTGAATTTGATCCTCATGAGAATTAGACAAAGCAATTGTAACGGGTGGATATAACAACTCACAATCAGGAGGCTCAAAAGAACCAATGGAAGGAGGTCAAGGATAAATAACATCACTAGTAAAATCAAATTCACAGCCAAAACTTGCGCTTAAATTCAAAATATGTGGGGTGGGAAAAGATGGTGGTATATTAACAAATGAACTCTCAAGTTCTCCAACCTCAAACTTCATAAATGGAGTTTTTTGATGATGAGAAGATGAGGAGTCACTTGGAATAGAAAATTCCTTTGTCACAGATTTAAGAGATCCGTAACTAGTGTATGTTGGGAGGCTTTATAAGGATTCATATTCTACTGGCTTTATCGAAATATGAACAAGAAATTTGAACTTATCTTCATGAAATTCCAATCCATATCATCCTCAGAAAATTCATAATAGAAATGAATGAAGCGATCATCAAAATCCTCAAGAGATTCATCAAGTTCTTTTCTAAGATGCATGATTTTCTTATAAACTGATTTATAATCATACATGTCAAAGGAATGATAAAGCTCCTCGATAATATGTTTGAAAGAGTGAATACAAGCAGTTGGAAATGTGTAACATCATTCTTTAACGCACACTTCGAATGTAAGGATGAGTAACCTACAAGTACTATCCTCACAATGAATTTCGTGATGAGTGCAAAACTCAAGAAAGTGATTGGTGTGTTCTAGAATAGTTATTCCACCCTCAACATCAAAATTTAAATTAGACAAGTCATTAATTATACCCAAGGTCACTTTAGATTTGCAGTTATGGAAAAACATGTCGGGGTTAAGATATTGGAAGAAGCCATTTAAAATATAAGAAAATTTCAAACAGACTTCACGGGATCATCTTGTCATTTGGCCCTCCTTCTAGCATAACAAATGTTGATGAATTTAGACCTACTAATATTCAGGGGGTCTCCCCGATATAAAGTCCAAATTAGACCTCACACCATTTGGAGTAGGAGCCCCATCCGGAATATGGCTCGGTTTCCAAGATAATGGGTTTTAATGGTATGTCTTGGCTATGATAATGCATAGAATGATGTATTCGTGACTTTGGTGAAACAAGTGTATAACTTTGTGAAGATTCAAGTGTAACACATGAGAGGTTATAACACAGCAAGGGGAAAGTGAGTGAGCCTCTTAGAATCTTGTAAAAGTACGCATCTTGAAAGGAACATATGAGCATAAAAGAAATCATAATTTAGCCTGCAAAAAGTTCACAAGATAACCATGATTGACATACATAACAACACGCATTCAACAAGATTCATACTAATCCAAATGAAATAGTTCATAAGTGTTAGAGTAAATGAAATAACATATATCGCAAACATAACAAGAGTATTCCTACTATATTCACAACATATGCATGAAAATGTGTCGGCTCTGATCTTTTATTAAAGTGAAAGTCCCAAACATACATTTGTAATTTCCAAACAGCTAGTCCCAATAGTGAAACATGAAGCCAACACCTACTTCTCCAAATAAAGATACTCCCTCTATGCTAAGGAGAATCCAAGGTTGTCAACAAGACTCCCAAGCTTATGCTCCTAAGTCAAAATCCCAGCCAAAATCCATTTACATGAATAATGAGGGTATATTTATAACAAATGGGATCACTATTTATCTCCCTTTGTGACTCTTCGAATTCCCTCATGACCTTTTGAATTATTTACATAATGACTCTTCATATTCCAACACTAACACTTGGACTTCCACTTACAAAATGTTTAAGTAAAAAATTACATGTACCCATATAAGACAAAATTTGGTAGAGTCGACTAGATAGCCTAATAAGACAAATGTCATGTCCTAGCCCCAAGAGTTAGCTCAATCGGTCAAATCAATGCCTCGCCAATGGGAGGTCTCAGGGTCGAATCCCACAAGCTCTTGGGGTTAGGTCTGTAGTAGGCCGAGGGGTGTTGATGCCCTTCGGGTGGCGTCCACTCTATAGATTTCTCCCCCTGGACGTAGCGGCTACCCACTGACCAGGATATCCGTGAACCAGCCGAAAAAAAAAAGACAAATGTCATGTCAAGCATGAGTTTGGGGAAACTCTAGCTCAACCACTTCAACTTGTATACTTTTAGTTACATAGTGATACCAATCTTTGTTCTCTATGATGACTTACTAAAACTTTCAAATTAGATTAGGCTAGAAGTGGACTCTAGCCTCCATTGCATCCAGGTACACTACCTTGGAAATAGTTTGAGTTTCCTTCTTCAGCAAGAGCAACATGGTATTGATATGGGCAGGGCCACCAATGTAATCTTGCATATTATGCTTGTTCACCTCTAGATATTCCTTGGTAGAGATTTTCCTAAGCTGGTCCAAGTATTCTTCAACCTCCTGTCTAATTTTATTCCTTGCTTTGGCTTCAGTGAGTGAGCCAATTGAAGCGATATTGTGTGACTTCACCATGAATCCATGCTATTGTACAATTGTGCATATTGTTGTCACTCACTACATTATGGGTTTTTAGTTGATCAAAATTGCTAAAGAGAAGTGAATTTTCGAGCCATCTTCCAAACCACAAAAGAATTGAAAGCTAAACCAGACCATCTCCATCGCATAGTGCCCGAAATGAGATTTCCAACAGTGGGTGGAAATCAAAAAATGAACTCCTAGATTAGACGTTAGAGCATAATAAAGATATCCTTTCAAGGCCACTGAACAAAGGAAAAATGGCTAAGGGTGGGGCTCATCGCAAATCACAGATCAGGGCTTACTGAAGAAGCTACAAAGAGGAAGACACTTGAAATTGCAATCATTCAATTGCCAATAACACAAATTGCATATCAACGGGTCTGGTCTATCAGTGTATCAGGCATATCGAAGGGTTTCAGGGTCTAGGGCATCGCAATTGATGAATCAGCATGACAGTGGGGATACAACTCTAAAAACCTTGTGATATCTTTACGTTGTGATAATAGTATTAAATCACTAGGGAAGGCTGAAAACATTTAACAAAGGAAATTGTTATGCTCTTGACCTACGAGAAGATGCCAGAATACCAAATATACGAAGAAACACAACCTAGAACACAACAAAATGAGAAATAACAGCATGTATTTTATTATTCAAATATGAAAGCAATGTTCACTTGCCTCTTCGAGGGGGAAACCTCCAATAGAGTAGGGCTCAATTACAATATAAGACATGAAACTCCTCAATGGGGAGTCTCTATCCTGTATATAGGATTCATACATGCAATACCACGGGTCAGTACCATGGTTCTCTTAATACCATCTATCTAATACCATGGCCCATTTGCAACTAACTGTGGTTCATTTCTTTAAATGTGGGTCAACCACTTACAATTATCAATATGGGCTTTATTGACTCTTTAACCAAATATAACTATAACTCAACCCTATTACATAAATAAGGGGGTTAGGGTTGGACCCTAACATACCCTCCCCTATAAAAACTGCCTTGTCCTCAAGGCTGAAGCTGCGGAAACTACTGAAGAATAGTGGTTGGTTCCCAAGTCGCATCTTCTGGAGAGGTGTCTTTCCACTTGACAAGGACTTCCTTGATCGTGCGGCCACATAGATGTCATTCTTGCGTGTTGAGGACCTGTTTAGGTTGGAGCCAGAATGAACCTTCTTCATCCAATTCAAGTAGACTGGTTTGAATTCTGCAATTTTTCCCCACCACTTTCTTGAGGCATGATACATGGAAGATGGGATGGATTTTTGTAGTGGGTTGCAAGGCTATTTTGTAGGCTACTTCTCCAATGCGTTGAAGTATTGGATAAAGTCCATAGAATTTTGGAGATAATTTCTGAAGACCCTTGTCTTTCAGTGATGTTTGCTTGTATGGTTGCAGCCTCAAGAATACCTGATCCCCTTCCTGAAATGTGTGCTCTGAATGATGTTGGTCTGCCTATTGCTTCATATGATTCTGAGCTTGATGGAGATTATCTTTGAGATGGGCTAGCATGGTTGCATGGTTTTGTAGGAGTTGATCCACTGCTTACACCTTAGAGCATCTAGGGATATAAGAAGTAGGTGAAGGGGGGATTTGACCATAAACTACTTCATATGGAGTTATCTTGGTGGCGGCATGATAGTTATTATTATACCACCATTCAACTAGAAGTAACCATTGTACCCATTGATGTTGCTTTTCTGAAGTGAAGCACTTGAGGTAGGTCTCTAGACATTTGTTGACTGCTTCAGTTTGACCATCAGTTGGGGATGATAGGAAGTACTTAGTTGGAGTTAGGTGCCTTGTAGCTTGAAAAGTTCCTGCAAAAAGTTACTGGTGAAGATTGTGTCATGATCAGACACAATGGAAGTGGGCATACCATGTAGTTTGAAGATTTGGTCCATGAAATATTAAGCCGCCAAAGTGGGGGTAAATGGGTGGGGTATGGTGCAAAAATGAGCATACTTAGAAATTTTGTCCGCAACCACCATAATGAATGACGTGTTTCCTGACTTTGGAAGACCAGTAATGTAATCCATAAAAACATCCATCCATATTGAGGTAGGGATGGGAAATGGTTGTAGAGTGCCTGGGGACTTGACTATTTCTCCTTCATGGCATTGACACACATCACATTCAGCTACAAAAGTAAGAATGTCAGTTTTCATGTCTATCCAAAAGAAGGAACGATGAGTGCGAGCATAAGTCTTCTGAAACCCTGCATGGCCTATAGTGGGATATGAGTACAACTTTTCCAAAATGCACGTTTTGAGGGTGGATGTTGGTGATATCACTACTCTATCCTTGTAGCGAAGAATATCGTCCTTCCAAGAGTAGCCCACTTTGGAATTAGGATCTTCTCACAAGTTATTAATGAGTTGGGAGAGTGAACGTTGTCAAAACCATTCTTTGCGGGATTCTTCAATCCAATCTGGAATGGGAAGAGAGATTGCTAGCAGGGTGCTATCCTCCTCAAATTGGCATGATAAAGCTTCCGCTATGACATTTTCATGCCCTTTCTTGTAAATTATCTCATAATCATATCCCATCATTTTGTCTATCTATTTATTTTTTTGTGGTGAGGATAGTTGTTTCTCCAAAAAATATTTGAGGCTTTGATGGTCTGTGCGGATTTGGAAATGCCACCCCAATAAGTATGGTCGCCAGGTATCCACTGCGTTTAAGATGGCTATTATCTCCTTCTCATAGGTAGATTGTCCCAGGTGTTTCCCACTTAGTTGTTGGCTGGTGAAATCCAAGGGTCGCCCTTCCTGCATTAATACAGCCCCAATATACGTACCTGAAGCATGACATTCGATCACAAAAGATTTGGTGAAGTCGGGTAGTGCCAATATGGGAGTGGAACACATGGCCTATTTGAAAGCCATAAATGCCTTTTGTGCTTCATCAGTCCAAAGGAATGAATTATTATTGAGAAGGTGAGTGAGGGGTCTAGAAATGTGACCATAATTGCAGACAAATTTGTGATAGTAGCCGGTGAGACCCAAGAATCTGCTCAAACTCTTCAAGGTCTTTGGTTGGGACCAATCCTACATTGCCTGGATCTTTTTGGGATCCACCCTAACACCTTCATGCCCCATAATGTGGCCCAAATACTCGACTTCTTCCATGCCAAAAGAGCACTTGGACAATTTGACAAATAATTTATTCTTCTAGAGCAGTTGTAAGAGCAAGTCTACATGTTGAAGATGTTTTTCCTAGGTGAGGCTGTCGATGAGAATGTCATCAAAGAAAGCAAGGACAAATTTTCTGAGATATGGTTTGACCAGGTGATTCATGAGGCTCTAAAAAGTGGATGGGGCATTACAGAGACCAAATGGCATGACCAAGAATTCATAATGGCCTTCATGAGTTCGGAAATCAATCTTGGGAATGTCTACTTCTTTCATGCATATTTGGTGATAGCCCGAGCGAAGATCTAGCTTGGTAAAGAATTGAGCACCATTTAGTTCATCCATCAAATCATCCACAACCGAGATAGGGAATTTATCTTTGACCATGAGCTTGTTGAGGGCCCTTAAGTCTGGACACATGCGCCATTCCCCATCTTTCTTGAGTACCATGACAGCAGGTGATGAATAAGGACTGATGCTAGGATGAATGACACTGGCTTCCAGGAGTTCCTTGATGATTGTTCCCTTCGGACCAAAGTGATGTTATGATCATGTTCCCCTCTAGAGGGTGGAAGCTTGTTAGGTTTTTCAAATACCTACAGGTGGCTATTTAAGACTTGTTGCATCTCAGGATGAATATGGAGAGTAGTGGGCTCTATGGCCTGGATGGCATTAAATTGGACGATAACTCCATGATGACCCTTTTTTAACAACTTTTCCATTCGATGTGAACTAATGATAGAAGGAGTACCTACCTGGGGTCCGCGGAGGGTATGCATGTGTTCATTCTAATTAAAGCTCATATATAACTCCTAGAAATCCATTGTGATTGGGCCTAGTGTGCGGAGCCATTCAGCACCCAAGACAATGTCACAACCACCCAAGTTGATGGCAAACATGTGGGTATTTAGGTGGTAATATCCCATCTGAAGTTTGATATTTTCACAGTGGCCTTCGCATATCATTGTCCCCCCAGCAGCAATCTGGACCTAGAAATTAGAGACTGCTCTGACAAAACAATGAATAGCTTCGGCGACTCGTTGATGGATAAAGTTATGTGTGCTGCCACTATTAATCAATACTACTACAAGGTGATGTTTAATAAAAGCTTTGAATTTGAGAGTTTGGGGAGAAGAAATGCCTGTCAAAGCATGGAATGAGTTAACTAGTTCTTCTGGTGTAGCTGGGAGTTCATTGTCCTGTTGGTTGTCCTCATCTTCCTCCTCTGATCCCTCAAAGGGTGGGGCTTCCTCAGATGAACTATGATCAGTAGCATCAATTTGAAATAATTTGGGTTCCTTTAATTTATGCCCTAGAGAGTATTTGTCATCAAAGTAGTAACACAATCCTTGCTTTCTTCTTTCAACCATTTCTGCAGGGGACACCTTTTGAACCTTAAGTGTTTGGGTAGTGCCCTAAGCCTGGGTGGGGCATCCCTTGGCTATGAAATGTGGACAAGGTGACTGGGCCGCTAAAGCACATTCCACTTCGATAACCTTTGTGCAAGCTTCCATCCATCACAAATCGGTGATCAACAATCGTACAAAGAAAAGGTTCCTCCTCCGCCAAAGTCCCTCCTAGCTTGTGATTAAGATATGTGGGAACTCCCTCAATGAGATATTTTATATAATGGATTTTAAAATCTTACGCTTTTTCCCTTTCAAAGTTTGCATGCTCATTTAACACCCCCCATCTCTGGATGACCTAGATTGACTCCGCCAAGATCAACGGCTCCCAAGTCTTTTTGCCCCCCCTGCCACCATGTTTCCCTTTATCAATGAGGGGGGGTCAAAAAATTGGTTTCCCTATGAAGCCCCTCCGCTACATGTCCCTCTCATATCATTTCGCCCCCCCCCTC
>APFE030660423.1:536691-551301 GCA_000404065.3 Pinus taeda | reverse complement strand
GGGATTGAGTATCCAATGAGGATTACGTGGGTTCAGCCAAGGAAATACTATTTTTCTTCATTCATCATCGTTTCTTCTGCAGGATTGCGCAGAGGAGGCAGGCAAGCAGCGAAGGAGATTTGAGCCAGTGATTGATTCAGATCTGAGCTGTATTGTTTGTAACAGAGGTGGAGATACTTGTGAGAAGTATTATGCTGTGTAATGTTACATGACTCAATCATTAATATACAGATAGTTGGGGTTTTTAGCGAGATGCTTTCCCCGGGATACATACTGTGTTAATGTGTGAATGCTCTTGATGTTTTATTGTTATTGATGCTGCTATATTGATGATCAACGTAGAGGAGCTTATGTATTGTGTATGTTTTCCGCAATAGTACATGATCAGGATAATCTCCATTGAATATGTGTTAAATTATTCAAAATTTCTACAGTAGAAGTCAGATATAGACCCTCAATATTAGATCATGTTAAGCAGTGGCAGGTATTTGAGGATAAATAGCAGGTGAAAAGATTCATAAAAGTCAATTGGGAGTTCACCCACTCCACCATTGATCAAGAAGAAGAAGAATCATATCAAGAAGTGACTTCGTCAAAAGACACAGTGGCTGGGTGCAAAATTTTGCAATTGAAAGGGAATACCATCCCTTGTGGACTGGTCCCACTAGAAAGGCTTTTTAATAAGTATGGCGTAGTCTCCAAACCAATGGCCCTAGAGATAGACAATCAAGTAGAAGACTACAACATTGGATCAGAGGAGGAACCCCATATGATCAGACTGTCAAAAGGAATCCCCTTGCAATACAGACAAAGGTATTTAAATCTATTCAAAATTCATAATCATGTATTTGCTTGGTGTTATGAGGATTTTAAAACATTTGATACTAAAATAATTCAGCGTAAGATTGCTTTGAAGAGTGGAATAAAGCCATGCAAACAGAAAGTTAGGCAGATAAATCCACTCTTACTCCCCTCCATTGAAAACGAGGTGAGAAATTTGCTACAAGAAAAGATTATAGTGCCCTTAAGGTACTCTAAATGTGTTATGAAACCAACTCACAAAAATATAGAAAATATAGATCAATGCCTTAGAATTTAGCCTCTTCAATGGGGCAACCTCCTTTACATTACACAAATGAACAATTCTTAGATGATACAAATGACAAGACCTCCTTTCTATATATAGGAGTCTAAGGGGTCATAATATAATCATATTCGACATAACAATAATAATGTAAGGGCACAATAATAACCATAGTGGGATTCTATGGGACACAATAATAACAATGTGGGGACTACATGGGTACAACAATACAATATGGGGGTTGTACTAATAACAATAAGGGGTTACACTAGTAGTATAGGGGCCTAACATGCCCCTCTCCATCAAAAAGTGTTGTCCTCAACGCTTGAGTAGTTATTGATGCTTCTGTATAAAATTCTTGTCCTTCCATGTGAAATCTTCAATAGGTAAGTTCTTCCACTTGATGAGATGCTTTGAAATTGATCGATTTCGTAGCTGTCAACTTCTCGGTTCTTTAAATGCTTCCGGTTCCAATATGATTTTTCCTTTCTTGTCAAGTTCTAGCAATATTGTCGGAACTAGGATATTCAGAAACTTTTTAATGAGTTCCCACCCTAATTTTCCATTCTTCCATTCATACATTCCTTTTTTTATCAAATTTGGTTGGATAATTGTACCAACCTCTACCATTTCTACAACCATATGTTCAATTTCACTCCTTTGGGCATACGGATATCTATAAGGCTTAAAATTTGGAGGAACACATCCTGGAATAAAATGAATAGCATGATCATGATCATGAATACATGGGAGACTTTTGGGAGTCTCAAATACCTTGGAATGATTGTCCAAGAATTTTTGGAGATCAAGAGAAACAGATGATTTTGATGTGTGAATAGTTAGTGAACATAATTGTGCAATTACGCCTCATTGTTCTTTCTTTAGAAGCTTTGTCATTCCGTCAGAGTTGATTATCTTTCCTTGTTGCCATAATTTTTCTTTCCACTTTGTAACAAATCCCTTTTTCTCTTTTTTCTTCCAATTGTTGTGGTGTTGCTCTAAAGAAGGTGTTTCTCTTTGTATTATCATAATGTGCTATAATTTCCTCTGTGAAAATTGACCACGTAACAAGTTGTTTACGAGAAAAAAGCCCTTTATACCATAAAAATTGATCTTGTTCGAAATATGAAGATGCAATACATACCTTTTGTAATAGTGGTACACCATGTAGATCAAAATATTTCTCCATGTGTAGTATCCAATTTACTGGATCCTCGCCATCAAACTTCCTCATCTTGCTTTTTCTTGATTTTAGGAGCTCAATCTTGAGATGACTATAACTCTGTAATTTTGGTTCTTCCAGTTCTGAAATTGTGATCTGTAGTAGCCCTCTATGTCCTCTTTCCAATGCCACGAATATGATCGAATTTAGATTCTCCAAGAAAGAGTTATGCACAATCTCCCAACATGACCTGATTATATACCTTTTAAGAAGAGCGAACTTGTATGGAGTGTCATGTGTCACTATTTTTACCTTAGGAACTAAAAATTATACACAGGAAACTACAATCCATCCTCTTTCTATAACTTCTTATGAAATTGCAATTTAATGCCCAGAGATAGTTATGACAATTTTCCCAAGGTGGTCTGTTTGGAATGTAATTCATGGGTCTGCAAAACCCCTAATTTCCTCATACTATATCTCTGCAAATATATTGAGATAGAATCTGAAATTCGGAGCCGAGGTTCAGATCAATCTCTTCTCAAATGGATTTTTGTTTTAGCTTCTAAAACTTTGCATCGAAAGAGTTAAAGAAAAAATCCCACGATGACTTGTTTTAGCTTAAATTTTGGAGCTTGCAAAATGCCTAACTTCCTCAGATCATATGTCCAAAAATGTAGGGAGACAAGCTCTGAAATTTGAACCCAAGGTTCAACACGATTTCTTCTGAAATGGGATTTTGTTTTCAGTTCTAAAATGTCGCAAAAAAGAAGTTATAGTGAAAATTCCACGATGACCTATTTGGAGCAGTGAAACCCTAGAATTCAAAGCTCTAATACCAAATGTTATGAAACCAGCTCACAAAAAGATAGAAAAGATAGATCAATGCCTTAGAATTCAGCCTCTTGGAGGGGGCAACCTCCTTTACATTACACAAATGAAAAATTCTTAGATGATACAAATGACAAGACCTCCTTTCTATACATAGGAGTCTAAGGGGTCATAATATAATCAAAGCCGACATAACAATAATAATGTAAGGGCACAATAATAACAATAGTGGGCTTCTATGGGACACAATAATAACAATGTGGGGACTACATGGGTACAACAATATAATAAGGGGATTTTACTAATAACAATAAGGGGTTACACTAGTAGTATAGGGGCCTAACAGAATGGGTGGCCAACCTAGTCCCTATCCGAAAAAAGAGTGGAGAAATAAGGCTATGTGTAGATCTTCATAATTTAAATAAGGTGTCGCTGAAAGACAACTAACTGTTGCCTAAGATGGATCATATATTGTAGAAGGTGGTTGGATCAGCTAGAATGTCCATGATAGATGGTTTTTATAGTTACAACCAAGTGGCAGTCCACCCTGATGATCTAAAGAAAACTTCTTTCACCACCCCGTGGGGAATGTTCATGTATGCTTGCATGCCTTTTGGTCTTATTAATGCAGGGGCCACATTTAAGAGAACCATGGACATAGCTTTCATAGGGGAGAAATACAAACTCATGGTGGTTTATTTAGATGATAGCACAGTCTTTTCTAATACCGATGAAGAGCACATCCTCCACTTAAAGCTCACCTTTGAGAAATGCAGGAGGTATGGTCTTTCTCTGAATCCTAAGAAATCGCAATTCACCCTGAGAGAGGGGAAGCTACTAGGACACATAGTAGCATAGGAGGGTGTGAAGATTGATCCTAAATGATTCGAAGCCATCAGCCATATTCCTTTTCCCAGGAATAAGAAAGAGGTTCAAACCTTTATGGGGAGAATACATTTCTTGAAGAGGTTCATACCCAACTATGCAGAAATTGTCAAGGGTATTACAGACATTCTTAAGGAGGAAAATGAAGTCAAGTGGAGTGCTGCCCCTCAATATTTCTTCATTAGAATTAAATAATCTTAGGCTAAATCTCCAATACTAGTCAGCCCCCACTATTCAGTGCCTTTCTACATATTTTATTTTGCCTCTCCACATACTATTGTTGCAGTGCTGCTACAAAAAAATAAACATGGTTATGAACAACCCACCCCCTTCTTCAACCAAGTCCTAAGGGATGTTGAGCTGAAATATAATATCTTGGAGAAACAATCCTATGCACTAGTCAAGGCTTTGAAGGAATTTCGTATGCATATGCTACAATCAAAAATCACAACGTTTGTCCCAATGAAAGCAGTCAAGGACATCCTGGTGCAAGCAGACAGCAAAGGAAAAATGGGTAGGTGGATAGCAAAGATAGAAGAATATGAGCTAGAAATAAATCCTATCAAGCTCATAAAATTCCAAAGGTTGGCCAGGGTTTTATCCAAATCAAATTTCCAAGCTCTAGGGATAACCCTGATAATAGAGGAAGGTAGGTGAAAGGATCATCAGAACGGGATTAAAACATCTAAGCAGAAAATCTATGCCAAATATGAGGGATCACCCTAGTATAAGAGCATTGTTAATTATCTCTTATTCCTGATGTTCGCGTGGGGGGTGGATAAATCCAAATACCAAAGTTTGAGATTGCAAGCATAAAAATATATCATATCCAATGGTCTAGTCTACTGGAAGGACCCAGTGGGAGTATTGTTTCTATGTTTGGTAGAGGGCGAAACCCATAAGGTGATTGAGGATTTTCATGGAAGAGTTTGTGGAGGACATTACAACTGGAATACCACAAAACATAAAATCCTCAAGGCAGGATTCTACTAGCCTCCACTGTTTGGGAATGTTCATTCCCAGGTAAGGTCATGTCAGAAGTGCCAAGTGTTTGCTAAAATGAAAAAGCTTTCTCCTCTCCCATTGATTCCAGTACATGTTGAAGAACCTTTCAAATAGTGGGGACTAGATTTCATAGGAGAAATAAACCCACCATCCAGTGCCCAACACAAGTGGATATTGATGGCCACGAATTATTTCACCAAGTGGGTAGAGACCATCCCAGCCAGAAATGCTACGAACTCAATGGTAATTAAATTTATGGAGGAGAACATACTATCTCACTTCGCTTGTCCCTTCAAAATTATCACTAATAATGCATAGGTCTTCAAATCTACCAATTTCACCAACTTCTGCCATAAATTCAACATCATCATTGGGCACTCCACTACCTAATATCCTCAAGGTAATGGATTGGTTGAGTCCTCAAACAAAATTGTGGCGAGGGTGATGAAGAATACCATTGCCGAGAATCAAAGGAACTGGGACTCCCAACTGAAGTTTTCCCTATGGGACAATCAAGTAACACCTAAATGATCCATGGGGAAATCACCTTTTGAGCTAGTGTATTGTAAGGATGTAGTCTTCCCAATCCAATTAGCAATGTGGGTGGTGATGTTACTACAAGAAGTAGAGGAAGAGCCAAGTGCCTTAACTTGAAGGATAAATCATCTAGTCGAGCTTCATGCAAATAGAGAATAGATGGGGGCCAAATTGTCAAATTCACAACCAAAAATGAAATCCCTATTTGAAAAGAAGGCTAAGGATCAACCGCTTCAATCAGGATATTTAGTTCTCCACTCGGATGTCTAACGGGAAGAAAAAGGAAAACATAGAAAATTCAATCCTCTATGGTTTGGCCTTTCAAGATTGTAGAATAAAGAGGAAATAACACGTACATGCTTGAAAATTTGGATGGTGAATCTCTGGAACTGTCAATAAATGGTCAGTTCCTCAAAATTTATTTCCAAAACTAGAGGTACTTGTCTTGAACCGATTTTAGACACCGGTGTGTGTATTGTAATTGTTATATGAAATTTCCAAGTTCATGTTTAAAAGTCCAGTTTCACATAATGTTCATTTGTTTATAAATAACTCCATGCCCAATGGAAGGAAGGTTATTGGTATGCAGGTTCTCAGCACCTTTCCATTAAGGCACTGTCCCCAATTGGAGCAAGTGTTGTCACTCATTGCATTATGAGTTTTAAGTTGATCAAAGTTGCTAAAGAGTAGTGAAGTTTGGAGCCATATTCTAGGCCATAGAAGTACTCAAAACCAAATTGGACCCTCCCCATTGCATAGTGCACGGAACGAGTTTTCCAACGGTGGCTGGAAATCAAAAAATGGATTGTTGGATTAGACGTTACAGAAGATTACATATAACCTTTCAAGACCACTGAAAAAAGGAAAAATGGCTAAGGGTCAGGCTAATCGCAAATCATAGATTAGGGCTTACTGAAGCAGCTACAAAGAGGAACACACCTAAAGTTGTGATCGTTCGATCACCTATATCGAAAAATCACATATCGGTGAGTTCGGTCTCTCGGTGTATTGGGAATATTGGGGGGTTTTAGGGTCTAAGGCATCGCAATTGGTGAATTGGCGTGACAACGGGGATACAACTCTAAAAATCTTATGATATTGCTATGTTACAATTAATAGTGTTAAATCGCCAGGGAAGGCCAAAAATATTTGACAAAGAAAATCGATGCAAAAACAGCGATGGGCGAGCCTTTTTCTCTATCCTCCAGGGGGGCATGTGGTGGAATACCATTCGTACTTATAAATGACATGGCAGTTGATGTCATCATAACATGGCAGTACGGAGGACACATGGCACACAGATTTGGCATTTTCAGGGGTCCTAAGGGGGCATTTCCGAGTGACACATGGCATTGATGAATTCACCCATTGCAAAATGATGATCGCATAAAAAAAGGTTCCTCCTTCGTTGAATTCCCTCTCAGCTTGCAATTGCAATATGTGGGAACTCCTAGGACACAATATTTTATATAATGGAGTTTGAAAGTTGATGGGTCCATCCCCTTTAAAGGCCACACGTTCATTTTACACCCCGCATCTCTAGATGACCCAGATTGACTTTGCCCAAATCAATGGCTCCCAGGAAGTCTTGCCTCCCCACCAGGTTTCCCCTTATCAACGGGCGGGGGGGGGGTCCGAAAAATGGTTTCCCCACCAAACCCCTCCATGATGTGTCCCTCTCATATCATTTCACACCCCCCCTCACTTGCCACTTACTGCTCATGCCCCCCTCCAAAAACCACTCATCCTCAACTCTCTCTCCCATATGATGATTGTGATACCTTTGGTGGGACCAACACCACAGATCGGTGATCGTAAGGGTCTAGAGGAATTATCAATGGAAAACATTAGAAATCATCGAAGTGCAGGATTCTATGTATTAAAGTAAAAAGGGCCCCTGGACAGGCTTTTAAAGGCTCCAGTGCCTTCGATCTAAGCACCTGGTTCAAGACCCTAGCCATATGAGGAATATTATAGAAAGGGGTCACAACAAAGGGGCCTAAAGGGGATCGAGACTCACATTTTTCCCAATGTTTTAGTGATAGGGGCCAGCACTGGAAAGTCCTCCATATTACACCATAAGCGCATCACTAGGAATATCATGGCACTAATAGTGCAGTGCAGGACTTTAAACGCATGATGGGTCAGCATCTATGGATTTTAAGAAAATAGTTGGTCCATTCAAACCCAACATGGACTGATCCAGAAAGGCCCATTGTGACACAGAACTAGGGTTGGTGCTGATAGGAGTAAAAAAGGACTTAGTAGCTCAGGAGGATTTAATTATTCGGTATGGTGTTCCATAAAAAGGGAATTCGGAGTACCACCCAAGGGTCCTCTGTTTTAGTACCGCAGCATGAAATTGATAGTGCCCACGCCAAAATTTAAAGGGTGAATGGTTCAAGAAGTAAAGGCAGGAGCGAAATGGGTCGACTAAGCATCACATGAGGCCATACCGTGAGCAAACTACAACCTGAGGTAGTAGTGATCACGGGGATGGGCATGAAGATATTTATGTTAACATTCTCATTTGATTGATTGAATTGTTTTTTATTCTTGTAATTTGTGGCCATTCAATGAGGCGGTGAATGTTTTGTAATGTTTTTGGGCCACAGAGCCATCCCAACCGAGACAGCTAGTCAACTTGACAATTGAGACTAAACTGAAGATATTTTTATGTAATGAATGTTCAACACTCCTCCTCTCTAGATAAACAGGAGGAAGCAACACTTAAAAAAGGTTTATAAATTCTAGAGAAAACACTACATGTTATTTTTAGACTGTTTGGCTTTATAATACAAATCTTTCAAAATATCAAGAAAATGATGGTGATTCCCCCTTCAAGTATTAGAGTATGTTATCCCTATGTTAAACCCCATTATGTTCATATTTCTTATCTGAATTCATGCAATCGTAGCTGCTAGAAATATTTCAAACTTCCTCACATATTCATTTGTATCGATATGTTAATGCATATGCATGTAAATTCCTCACAAATTCATTTGTATCGACATTGTTAATGCATGTGCCTATATGGATTATTGAAATTATATCTTTAAATATGCGCTACAAGAATCATAACATTCAGTCCCTCTTTTATCCATTATTTCTCCCCGTAACTCAAATAAGTGTACAAATCTTGAATGCTTCAAGCTCTATGCATTGAAGGTAGAATTATTGATGCTTTAAGCTTTATGTGATGAGTTTCTCTTTCTCCTTTTCTTCTATCATTTTCTCTACAAAATTTTATTAAACTGTAATTCCGTGAACTACTTAGTCCTCCACTGTTTTATGCATATATTTCTGTGATTTGTACATGTGAAGAAATACAAGAAATTCATGTCTTACTCCTTTAGATGAATGAACCAACCCATCCATTATATATATATATATATATATAATATATATATATTATAATATATATATATACATATAGAATATATGTGAGGTCTCCATTTTATTGATAATCATTTAAGACACTCAAAATCTAGATGTGCCTAGGCACTGGTCTTGTAAGAAATCCAAGGCTGTCTCTTAGAGCTACAACACATATGAGGACTAAATGTTGGTGATGAATGAGCCAAGTTGTTTGTTACTCTTGATAATCATTCAAACCTCTGCTCTCTCCAACTCACCCTGTTTCCTTATCTTCTTCACTAACCCAAGAGGTGTGCCTTTATATTCCATTTCCTACTCATGTACAGTGGTGATAGCTATATGAACAACCTTAAGGGCTTTAACATTACCTTTTCACTTCTGTTGCATGTCATGCAAGCAGACAATTTTTTTTTTCACATTGACAAGATCCTCATAGAGGCTTCTTATGGTCTCTCCCAATGTTGATACTTTACCAAGTATCGATGCCTTAAGTTCTTCCAGATACACCTATGTGTGAGCTTCTTTATGGACCTTTGCTTGGATTTGTTCCACTTGTTTCCTTGCATCCTGTAAGTTCTTCACCATCTATTTTTTCTTAGACATGAGATATTCTATGTTTAACTTGGAAGAACCTGAAAAGGCCAAGTTCGCTGCAGCAATGGCTTCTAGATTCCTCCTAGTGTACATCACAATCACCCTCTCTCTAATTAACATAGGAGATATAAGATCATCTGGAAATTATTTCTTTCTCGCTTTTACAATATTCTTATTTCGCTCATAATAAGTTAAATTATACGTATCCATGACTAAACCATCATCAAGAGGAACAATTTCCTCTTCTTCGCTCCAAGCTTTCTCTACTGTCGGAGGGAGGGGGGACTGAGTAGTGATTTGCTAACTTCTTAGCATAAGATCAACATCTTGGTTTTGCTACTCTGGTTCCACCTCCATATCCTAGATTGCTATTAGATTGTCAACTTCCTGAGCAAGCTCCTTATCTTGCAATTTCTTTCTCTCTTCTTTTAGTAGTTGGTTCTGCTCCTCTTCTTCAACTTGCTTCTGTGTTGCTTATTCCTCTTGTTTTCTCCACCTTTCTTATTCTTTTTTTTTCCTCTCTTCTCGTTCATTTGTTATTTTTCTTCCTTCTTCTTCAATTCTTCCTCCTGCTTCCTCTATTTCCCTTTATTTTTACTGCTATCACTGCTTTCAAGATAATTGGATTTGCTTTCCATTTGTGATTTTGTTCCTTTGTTGGACTGTGCACAACCTTTCATTTCCCCTATTTGTGCACTAGGTTGCACCTCACTGATGGTTCTGCTTCTAGAGTTTCTTTTGGTTGAGGAGTAACCTATGATTTACCTCCAAATATGAATGGTTAGTGGGGCTTAGATGCATTGTAACAATTCTTTATCTTTTTCTCCTCAGGCCTGAAATAAGTCCTACTCAACCAACTAAAATATATCTTTGCATGTTGTTCTTTGCAAACATTCCTAGGATAATACAAACTGTAATCCATTCGACCAAATGCAAATTTCTCTATCTCTTTACCCTTGGTGATAGCAACCTTCAGATTCTTGATCTTGTACCATCCAATTTGCAAAGGAAGAGTGGGGCAAGGTGATTTATTATTCCTCTACAACACTCCTAATAACCCTAGAGAAATATGATTAGAAACTTCTTGTATGACTAGCTTGTCGATGGCATACCTCGGTAACAGATGTGGATACTTTTGACCATCAAACACTATGAGTTAAGTTCCATCTGGTGAGGAAAACCAATCCGCCAATTTTGACACTGGTTCCATCGCCTCACGTGACATGCAAGGTGGCTCTTCCTCAAATACCATCTTGTACAATGGAATGAGGAAGTGATCCATCATCTTCTCCATGACTCCTTTGTAGTTGCAACCTGAAAGAAGCTTGTAATAAATTTGTTTGACAACTTCCTTTATTGACCATGTCCAACTCATGCCAAGAAAGGAGTTTTGAGCACAGATTCCATCCAATAAGTAAGCATACATGTAGAACCTGCCTTACTTACCCTTTGGAGAGTTATTAGCATAAGCTATGTGGGTCCTCAATGGTTGATCCAATAAGTCTGGCTAGTTAAATGGTTTTCCTTTTTCCACATTTTGATGCAGTAAAATTCCTAGCCTTCAGGAAAGGTCTCAGTTCTCTTCTGACCATAGATACGATAACATATAACTATAAAGTACTGAAATTCCTTCCTATGTGATTTGGTATTGTAAGTGTTGTTGGGTGTCTGGTGGAATTTGGATGGCCCCTTCACCCAACCTTTGATGACATCCTTCATGCTCAAATAGCTGGTGACTACATAGAAGTGGGAATCCATGTAAGATTCAATGGTAAATGATACACGCTATGAAAATCATATGCCATAAAAGAGGTAAGCCTTTTTCCACTGGCACTATTGAGAGTCATGGTCTTTGTATCTCTATCTGACAAAATCTAGTTGACAATGTCTGTGCATGGAAAGGTTGGATATCTACATACAATCTTGTGTAATCTTGACCTTTGGACAATGATGTAAACCTTCCTGTCTTCAAGATCTTATTTGAAATTACATGTTGTGTAAACATCTTTCACTATGTGCCATGTGATGTCTAATTCTTTCTCAATGAATAGTTGAGTATCTAAAAGCACTGGCATAGTGGCAAGAACACACACAACTATCTCATTGGTGTTGCTTTCAATGGCGTCCTTTGAGGCAGATCTATTGGATGTCATGTTGATAACAATTAGTGGAGAATAATAATCTTCAAAGTTGTTGTACATGTATGACAAAATTCATTCATGGAAAACACAAATTAGCTCAAACAAAAGTAGTCCATAGAGTAAGATCAAGGCAGCCACTCACACACTAAGAGGAAATATTGCACAATTCGTGGACAGAAGGTGGGAGACTCACCTCATGAACTGCGCATTATGTAGTCTCAGTAGTCAAGGAGGCAGATAAATGCTTGAGACTGCACAATGTGAAGTCCCAATTGGGCAGAGTGGCAGAAGGAACTGCACATTGTGTATTCCTAGTGGCCAGGGTTGAGGATTGAGGCTTGTCACTGTGAAATGTGTAGTGGAGCAAGCCAGTGACTGTGCATTGTGTAGTCTTAGATGCCAAGCTCTAGGATTGTCTCTTAGATTTAAAAAATGCACAGTTCGAGAAGGAACTATTAGCCAAGATTGTGCAGATATGGCTAGGAAAGGCAGAATATAGTGATAGATATGAGTGTTGAGGCAAGAATAAAAGTTGATATAGATAAGGGAAGGCTATATTCATGAAACTAAGTGCTAGAAAAAATCATGCAAAATGAAAAAATGAACATGCACAAAGTGATCTAGCAACGACAAATGTTGGTGGGAAAAAAGAAAGGCCTTTGAAAATGTGAACGACAGACCAAAACAACACTTGTACAAGCTAATATAGGTTAAAATTCTAGCTACTATGAAAATAAATAGCGAAAAACAACACTCATTGAAGTGAAAATGAAAAAAGAGACACATGCAAAACTCACCTAGAAAAGCACCAAAAACGCAGTCAAAAGTTTCTTGATATCCTTGGGAAGGCTATAGCTCCAATATTGAGTGTGAAAATGAGTTCAAGGGGCATATATTGAATAGATCTAGGTGGGTTAGGGTTTCTAACGTACATGCCTAAAATCAAGGAAAAAGGTGTCACTTGTATGAAAATCATAATTAGCATCTTAGTAGACTTCACCGAACATTAATTGGGAAACTCCTATTTTTAGGGATGCCAACTCTCCTTTTTTGGGAAACTACTTTTTCACACTAATAAAGGGGATTGGTCTTATGCAATTCCTTACCTTAGTGAATCGCACAATTTTTTAGGGGAAGGACAGATTTTGCATAGTTACTGAGTTTGAGGCTGACCTACCTTCCAGGATTGTGTTGTTCAGATCCTCAAGGCTCAGTACAATTTCGAAAGGCAGTGGATTTCACAGTTCCAAGAGGGAAGACCGACAATGTTGCAAGGTCAAGGCATGATATGGCTTGTGTTAGATCAGGGGGAAAACAAGACATATCAAGCACTGCATGGACTGGTATGTCTTTAACATAGCATGAACACTTAACAACAGTGAAAGATAGACTCATGTAGATAGAAGGGAGGCTCGAAAATCAAAGCATGGGAAAAAATTTGTAGGGTGCTTGTAGAAATTACAACACAAGCATAGTGATATCATATATATGCTATATGGCATACATGCCCCCCTTAAACCCTAATCAAAGAAGTGGCCCATGTCTAGACCTTACCTCCAAGTTTAAGTTGTGGAGATGGGGTTATAAAATTTCAGTATTCCTAACTCCCACAAAACTCTTATCTGACATCACCATTTCCTTTTTCTCATTGAGATCTTTCTAACAATATAAACTTATCTAAAACCAAGCTCTAAACATAAAGTTATTCCCATTTAATGAATCAACCTCCAAACACCATGTCGCCTCCATAACACTTCCACATGACATGCCCTACCTATGTGCTACCATGTTGTAATACCATGTCATTTTACACATGGTATTCCATGTATGAATTCCTATTGACTTGGTTAGTTTGGGAGAAATCTAAAAAGGCCTTAATTTAATCTATTTATTCTTGAAAACATCGACACACTAACTTTGGCACCATTCACTAAACCAACATAAAATTATGTCTATTACATTTCTAATTATCAATAGGATTTTGGTACCATTAGTACACAAAACTCCACCTCATGATACCAAAATGCATGATAAGTCAATAAAAAACTCCTATCAACAGGGATGTTCCTTTCAACTGATGGACTTGACATCTTCCATTAGTACCGAGATTTCATAAGGTATAACCACATGTTGTGCCAAGTCATCTGATATCTTGATCCTAATTTTTCAACAAACACTTTCCAATCTCTTATTTATTGATAGTGTTTTAGTTTCCTTTAGAATCAAGCCATTAAATCTCTCTACTCGAAGACTCTTCTGACCATCGAAAGCTAAAAGTTTTCACCCGATAGCTAATGGCTTGATATCCACATAATTATGGCAGGCCACCCTACCATGTGGACCTATCATATCATATTTCCTTTTTGACCTACCATGTCCTCTCCACGTTAGCATGCCACATCATTAACATCCATGCCTAGTGCCATATCATCATGACACTTAACCTGCCAAATGGCATGTCATATTCCTCTAAATATGTACCCTATTGGACCCCATCAACATGCTACATTAGCATCATTCCATCCTTATATTGGGCCCAATTTTTCACCTGATTTCCTTTAACCATCTATATTTTTTAACTAACATAGGTCTCAGGTTCTTTTAGTATCAGGGGGTCATCTCGATATGGAGGTTTCAACCTCTCAGTAACTTGATCCCTAGCCCCACCATCTAATGTGTAACAACTCTAGTTAAAAATCCATGTAAAAAATACAATAACAAGGTCATGGGACACGTATTCCAAGTTAAATGGTGGGAAAAACATCCTATTGGTTGTTAACTAATGAATCCATATAGCTGAAGATAGTTTTAGATAGAGGAGGAATGACTTGTTATAGATTTTTATGAACCCAATGTTTCAAACTACCAAGTGAGTCCATAATCAAGGGATGTGTCAATAGATATTCTAAAGATATTAATGATGTATCCATGAGATATATCTTAGGGTGTATATATAGGTTATGAAAGAAGTAATCTAAGAAATTAGGTTGGTC
>APFE030660423.1:522306-535836 GCA_000404065.3 Pinus taeda | reverse complement strand
GTTTGTATTTGAGTTATTATGACTACTATGTTCCTATAATATTATAATTAATAACTTATGATTTTAGTTTATTTTAATGTTATCAAATTAAGTTATAAAATAACTAATTATTTATTTATATGTTTATGTTTGTTTTTGTTTTACTGTTTAATGAGGATGTAAGATAATGTTCCTCCTCTATCTAATCCTATTGGTCATTCATTTCAGTTTATAGTGGCTAAGGAAATTGGCAAAGGCAATGGCAAAGGCTTTGTTAAGGAAAAATGACATTTTTAGCATATTTATTTATGAAAATAATGGAAATTAGGAGAAAAGGAAGGTGAAAGGTCACAGGTTGCATGTGAGGAGGAAATTGAAGGGGATAGAGGCATCATTAATAAAAAGGCTTATGAGGATCAGTTGGCAAGCTTTTGCTTAGGCTTGGTCAGTGTAGGTTTTTGTTAGTTCAGTTTTGGAGCTTTCATTTTATTCTCTCTCTCATACTCTTGGACACTTAGAGTTTTGTTGGAGAACTCTTGGGGAGTGTGCCTTACTTGGATGCATGGAGTAAGAAGGAAAAGGAAGAGCAGAAAAGCGCAAGAGGACATCAGGATCAACAACTTCAATGGGTTTTGCTTGCAGGTGCCGAGTTGGCATTCATGGCATATGCATGGTGTTTATTGGTCATGATCTTTCATTGGCGTGGATGATTGCCTGGTTTGATACTGAAGTTACCTAGCCTTTCCATTTCCAAGATAGCCATGGTGTTGTGGGTTCATTTCTTTGTTTTTATGGTTGTTTCTCATGTTTCCTTTAACTTGGGTTGAGTTACTAGTTCCTAGAAGCCTTGGTTGGACAAACTCTTTGGAAGCCCTATAACATCTTGGGTTGAGTTACTAGTCCTGGAAGCCTTGCCTGGAAAAACGCTCTGGAAACCTTTGGTGGTTTGAGTTACTAGTCTTAGAAGCCCTAGTTGGACAAATGCTCTGGAATCTTGACATCAGCTACAGATTGAGTTACTAGTCCTGGAAGCCTTGGTTGGAACAAATGCTCTTGAGCCCTGGAAGGCCAGGGTAGAGAAGAATATGGTGATGGTTTGTGATGTTTGACCATGAGGTGGAATCATTGTTTTATGGGTTGAGGTGGTTTGGCCTCTTAAAGCTCTGGTTTAGTTTTGATGGGTTGTTCCATGAGATCCCACATTCATGCTTGGAATATGACACAAGGGTAATTGGATGAAAGAAAATTTTGGTTCAACCAATCTATAGTTGGGTGGTTCGTGGAAGTCCCAAACCTAGTTGGTCGTTGCATTCATTAATATGACGTTATTTCTCCTTGTTAATTCATGGGTATTATATTGGCTTATAGGTATATTATATGGTTATTTTTACCTTGTTATTTTTATTGTTATTATGCTAGTTATGAACATGTATTATGACAATGGCTATGTATGGCTCTCATCATGTTTTTACTTGTAAATGAATGAACAATGTATCTATGGTCTAATAGATAAAAGTTTAGCTAATGTGATAAGGAAAATGCCTCATAACAAATCTTAGATAAGTATGAGATCCCTGTGCTCAGCTCTTTTGTTAAGACTTGTAGCTTTCAGGTTTGTGATATGTTTGACGAAATGCTTGTCATGGTTAGAAGGGGTCCAATCTAGTCCTTGTTGATGTTTTTGCAAATGTATCTTTTTTCTGCTATGAAGTTTCATTTCTGAAGGTGTCATTGATTTTTTTGCAGTGACATAAGCTTAAAAAAGTGGCACAAATCTTGGAGTCACGGACACAACATTAGGGAAAAAGTCCCCGAAATATCCCTTTCCCTTGCTATGGTAGCTTCTAGAGCCTCCCAGATAAACCCTTGTCCATATCAAAGGAGCGTCTAAGGGTTTAATGCATTAAAACTTCAGTTGATCTCAGGGGTTGGTTACCTAAGTGGTTGGGATGGCTCCTAGGAGTTTTGTTGCTATTTTGGAAGGCCTATGTGATGTGTTCTGTCAATTCCACTCACTTAACTGACACATAGGGAGTCGAATCATATCATAGTAACTTCTTGTCACATGTTTACCTCGATTGGTCGGTTACTTGGGTAGATGTGGGAGGAGGGTGTTACAGTGTGGTATCAGAGTCGTGTGCACTTTCTTTAGGTCATATTTGATACTACATGGTGGTATCAGAGTGGGTTTCGTTCTCTTTGGGTGGTGTCTGGTTTTCATTCTTTTTGGGTGATATATGATACCACGGAGTGGTATCAGAGCATGGTTCAACACTTGGACTGGATGGGAAAAATGTGTTTTTCATGCATGCATGTAGGTGGTATATGTGCTTGTTATGTATGCATGGTAGTGGTCATTGTTACAATTGTGTTTCCGTGTAGGAGTTGATGGTGTTGTTGTTGGGATGTGTTTTTCATGAATGCATGTTGGTTGTATATGCAATTTGTATGCATGTTAGTGTCTATATGTTGTTATGCATGCATTGTCATGGTTATGGTTATGCATATATGGTAGGTCAGACATACATTGTGAGGTCATTGTAGGCTTTTTAGGTCATCATTATGTAGTTGTTATGTTATGATTCTAATGTGTTGACTGAGATAGAGAAGGAAATGCAGATCATCAGAGTGAGGTTGTAGCACTATACTTTGGGGTAAGATAAGATCATCATACAGGTATTATATGTTTGACATGTAGGTATGTTAGTTAATGGATTATTATATGCATTAGGGTTACATACATGTTTGTCATTTTATTTTTGTTGTGGTTATATGCATGGTAGATCTGAGTGAATCAATGTTGGTCATATAGTCATGAATGATAGTAACTTCTTGTTATATGCATTGTTGTTGTTGTTTTATGTTAGTTAACTTGATGATTATGTTATATATTAACTTGTTGATTGTTATATGATAGTTAACTTGATGACTATGTTATATGTTGTTGATGAGTATGTTATATCTTAACTTATTGTTATATGTTAGTTAACTTGATTATTAGGGTTATTGCAACTAAGATCTTGATGTTATATGAATCAAGCTAATCTAGATTTGTCTATGAAAATGGTTAGGGTGACATTCAGGTATGAGTTAATATGTTGTGATATTATGTCATACTAATCTAGACTGACTCTGCAAATATGATTATTATGTATGAATTATAATTGTTTATGAATTTATGATGTGAACATGTTAACCTAGTGACTATTGTGGATATCATGACCTATTTATGTTTGAGTTGATATGTCGTGAAGTTATATCACGCTAATCTAGATTGATTGTGTAGAAAATATAGCCTCCCCTGAGATACATTAAGGTATGAGATTTCTTATGTTGTCTACTTTGTGCTTGAATGTTTGATTGTGTCATTTATTTGGTGTTTGAGTGTTGATGTCTATTATGTCATCTATTTGTTATTGATTTTTTTATTAATCATATGATATGAGTATGTTTCTATAAGATTGCATCAAGATGGTTTTACTCACACATGTGTTGACATAGTGACATTTACTTAAGTGCAATAGGTGATAGTTGTAGCATTGTGTCTAATGACTATGAGTTGATTATGGATTATGACATGATTGTTAGCCTTGGTAAAGGTTTATTTCAAATTGATAGATATTATTTTCTTGATATCTGGAACATGTGGTTGACATGTGTGAGCAGTTACAAGGTAACATGCTTGGCAATAGTATGACAAGGTAAGGTAACTAGTATGTTGTTATGTTTACTTATGGATTGATATTTATGTGCTCATGGTAATATGATGCAGGGGATTGCATGGCAAAACAAATTGTCATCAAATATTAAAGAAGGCTCGGGTTGAGCTTTCACTTGGAGGCACTGGGAACCATGGGGATGGATTCATGATGTTTGTTGCTAGTTTTTTTATTTTTCTATTTGTGATTTGGTTGTGATTTATTGTATCTTTTTTATGTCTAGTGCAAGGCCTTGCCACTTTATTTTCGGTGTCGTATTTCTATTGATTTTCATGGTTTTCTTCTTGTTTATTTCTTGTCTTTCCTTCTAGGTTTTGAGTCTCGACAATTGGTTTGGGAAAGAGGAAAGTTAGTGGAGTTTGGGGAGATTTGTGTGGTACCCAACAAGTGATGTAAGTCCTGGATGAAGCTCAGTGCATGTATAAGGGAAGCTGAAGGTGGGCGTATGACAACTAGTTGGATTGGTTGGGTCCATTGAGGTAAATGGACGGTGATAGGACAATCATAAGAAAGGTAACATAAAGGGTAAAGTAAATGGATTTGAGGTTTTAGATGCCTTGGCTATGTTGGAAATCGTTGTTCTCAATGTTGTGCATGTTGTGAATAGATAAATGGAGATGTCTTAACCTCAACCTTATGATATCTGGTAATTATGTTGTGATCATGATTATGCTAATGCATGTATGTATTTATGTATGTATGTATGTATGTATGTCATGTCTGAAAGGGTCATCATGGATCATGATTGTTTTTATGCTAATGTTTATATGTATATATGTGCGTATGTATGTCGTTGTCTGACACAGTTGTTAGGAATCATTCTTGTGGACGAATGATTTCTTATGCAAGTGAATGAGATGAAGACGTTCTTGGTTTATGAGGAATCAAGTGGGAAGAGTAGTCTTGACAAAACTATGAGGTCAGTATCATGTGCTTATGAGTTGATATTATGTGATTATATTATGTCTATGTTATGGACAAACTATACTGAGGGATACATCAGTGTGATGAAAGAAATATGATCGGTTGCATGCTAGGATAAGCATGGATGGCGAAGAGACACTGGAAGCAAGGTTTCTTGGTAGAGACAATGTGGTTTTGGATGTGCAATGTTGTTGTTGTGTACATCTTGTGTATATTGTATAATCAATGATTGTACCTATGTTGTTGATTTCCTATTGTATATATGGTGTTGTGTACATATTGTACTATGTGCATGATGGATATGTGGTGTTGTGTGCATATGGTGTTATGTATATGTTGTATATGTAGTGTTATGTACATATGGTGTTGTGTGCATGTTGTACATGTCGTGTTATGTGCATGTGGTGATGAGTACATGTTGTACATGTGTTGTTGTATGTAGGTGGTGTTGTGTGCATGTCATGCGTGTGGTGTTGTGTACATGTGGTCTTGTGTACATGTCGTGCATGTGGTGCTTTGTAAATGTGGTATTGTGCACACATTGTACAAGTGGTGCAGTGTACATATGGCATTGTGTATATGTTGTGCAGGTGGCATCATGTACATGTGATGTTGTGCACATATTGTGTTGGTCGTGTGGTGTACAGGTGGTACTGTGTACATGTACATATGGTACTAGTGTATATGTAGTATTATGTGCATGTTGTGTTGTGTACATGTGGTACTACGTATGTGCATTGTGTAGTCGTGGCATCATGAACTATGTATTCGTTGTTCTGTACTATGTGTACATATGTGTATTGTGTTGTACACTGAATGTAGGAGTATGTATTATGTTGTGTTGTACACCAGATGTATGTGTATGTGTCATGATGTATATCAGGTGTAGGTGTATGCATTTTGCAATGTTGTACACAGTGTGTGTGGTTATATTTTTTGTGATGCACATTGTGTATGTGTACATGATTGAAGAGAAGCAAAGGCAATGGGTGCTTGACAGGAGTGGCATCTAATCTGGTGTGTGTATAGAAATAGCAAAGGCAGAAGTAAGGACCGATGAAGGATAAGTATTAGTATTTTATTTCAGTTTTATTATACATATGACCTATGATTCCGATTTATGATGGTTATATGTGATCTATGATTTTGGTTTATAATGATTGCATGTGATTCATGATCTTGATTTATGATGGTTGTGTTTCGATCTAACCTAATGTGATATGTGTATACACAATGATTTGATCATAGATGATAGTTTGACTTGTTGTGACAAGAAGTAAATAGGATTGCAAGTGTACCCTATTGACGAGCTACCAATGAGGTATGATGTGAATTTATTTCAATTTATTTTAAATCTAATGGAAGTTATGTGCTTGGTACAACAAGTAGAAGTGTGTTGGTAAAGAACTTTAGGAGCAGGGCCATTGTGGGACACTGGTACCCAATAGTGTCCATTGATTGCCATGAGAATGCTATGACCAATATGATGGTTTTGAGGCAGGTATTTGCCTTGGTTGTTTGAACTTCCAATGTGAGGAAGCTTTGCCAAGGGATGGATTGCTCGGGATAAGGGATGTTGGGGAAGTTGGAAGGTGAGCGACTGCACAAAAGGGGTGACTGGATTGCCTAAGGAACTATGTAGCTGAGAAGGGAAGGTTAGGGATGTATTTGGTTTGGTCATTAGAATTTCTAGACAGAATCATATGAAAATTGGGAATGCATGTTGGGATGCTGAGCTGAAATATAACATCTTGGAGAAACAATCATATTCACTAGTCAAGGCTTTAAAGGAATTTTGTATGTATGTGCTACAATAAAAAAACGCAGCATTTGTCCCAACGAAAGTAGTCAAGGATATCCTGGTGCAAGGAGACAGTGAAGGAAAAATGGGTAGGTGGATAGCAAAGATATAAGAATATGAGCTACATATAAAGCCTACCAAGCTCATAAAAGTCCAGAGGTTGGCCAAGGTTTTATCCAATTCAAATTTCCAAGCTCTAGGGATAAACCTGATAATAGAGGAAGGTAGGCCAGAGGATCATTAGAATGGGATTAAAACATCTAAGCAGAAAATATATGCCAGATATGAGGGATCATCCTGGTATAAGAGCATATTTCATTATCTCTTATTCCTGATGTGCCCGTGGGGGTGGATAAATCAAAATACCGAAGTATGATATTGCAAGTGCAAAAATATATCATATCGAATGGTCTACTCTACTGGAAGGACCCAGTGGGAGTATTGCTGCTATGTTTGGGTGAGGGTAAAACCCATAAGGTGATTAAGGATTTTCACGGAGTTTGTGGAGGAAACTATAGCTGGAAGACCACAACACATAAAATCCTCAAGGCGGGATTCTACTAGCCTACACTGTTTGGGAATGTTCATTCCCAAGTAAGGTCATGTCAAAAGTGCCAAGTGTTTGCTGAGAGGAAAAATCTTTCTCCTCTCCTCCTAATTCCAGTACATGTTGAAGAACCTTTCAAATAGTGGGGACTAGATTTTATAGGAGAAATAAACCCACCATCCAGTGGCCAAAACAAGTGGATATTGACGGCCACAGATTATCTCACCAAGTGGGTAGAGGCCATCCCATCCAAAAATGCTACGAACTCAGTGGTAATTAAATTTATGGAGGAGATCATACTATCTCGCTTCGGTTGTCCCTTCAAAATTATCAATGATAATGCTCAGGACTTCAAATATTCCAAGTTCACAAACTTCTGCCATAAATTTTTAAATTATGGTATGTTCTATGCTTATAACATTTTACTTCTTTTTATTATTTGGCAATCACATGTACATAAAGTAAAGTGTAGATAGAACACTAAACGATCGACGGAAAACAAGCCAAGACAAGAGACACAAGATGTGGCAGTTAGCTAGGGACAAACCCCATAATGTGTGGGGAAACACTTTGATAAAATATTCTTTTATCTTAAATAATTCAGCAGAGATAAATAGTACAATAAATCTGATTTATATCAATAGTATCAAACCCTAGATCAACAGCATCAGCATTAGCGACTTCATCATCAAACTAGGGCAGACGATATCTCATAAACCGACCGTCATATCGGCTTGATTCCACCACCAAAAGTTGCAGCTTCTAGAGGAGGTTCAAATGAACCTATAGCACAGTTCATATGAGCATATCTTCTAGTCCACGTAGGTCAAACTTCACTTCTACAGTTGCAGCTTCAGTTTCAGCAGCTTCCTTCAAACTAGGGCAGTTGATATCTTGCAAACAGTGCGTCGGATTGACTTGATTCCACCACCAAAAGTTGCGGATTTCAGAGGAGGTTTAGATAAACCTACATAATAGTTCAGATGAGGAGATCTTCTAGTCCACGTAGGTCAAACTTTACTTCTATAGTTGCAGCGTCAGTTTCGGCAGCGTCTGGCTTCAAACTAGGGCAGTCGATATCTTGCAAACCGTTTGTTGGATTGACTTGATTCCACCACCAAAAGTTGCGGCTTTCAAAGGAGATTTATATGAACCTACAATGCAGTTTAGATGAGGAGATATTCTATTCCACGTAGGTCAAACTTTACTTCTGCAGTTGTAGCTTCAGATTCTGCAGCGTCCGACTTCACATGTGTGAGGGAGAGACCCTTTTCTGTGCAGTAGAGAAGAGACACTTTTCTACATAATAGAGAGAGAGAGATGTGATGAGATGAGTGAGTTCAAATGAGGGAAAGTCCTCCTATATTTATACACAATGTTGGTGTTTGAATAGATGCGACTATTGGGCTTCTGAGCCTACATGAGTTGTAGGTCGGCTGGATAATAATTCCATAATCAAAATAAATTCATATCTCCATGAATACTTATCGGAATCGGATGATCTTTATATCAATCCTACACCTCTCGATGAGAGGAATATAATAAAAATATATTTTAGCCATGAATAAAATGACCCACATGAATTTTTTCCCTGGTTTCCAATTTTAACACTCCCTCTCAACTAGGGAGAACTTCATCTACAATCTGTCTATCAGTCGTTACTATTCATCCATCAAATGCACTGCCCTTGTACAGCCTGACCATTTCCCTTCTCTGCTCTATTCTGCCTATTCTGCTTTGTCTTGTTCTTCCCCGTACTAATCTACTCTGCTCTTGTATTGTTCTGTTCTGCTTTTCTTTTGTCTGAATTATGAAGAAGAAGAAATGATCGAGAATGTATCATACTGACTCAAAGTCAATCTCAAAGTATGTACCACTAGTCCCAGACCAATAACATCCTCCACTGACTCAAAGTCAATCTCAGAGTGTGTACCACTAGTCCCAGACCAGTCTCAACTGACCCCAAGTCAGTGTCATAGAATGTACCACTCCTACCACTAGTCCCAAACCAGTATCGCAGTCTCAGAGAGTGTACCACTGGTCCCAGACTAGTCTCAACCAACCTGAAGTCAGTGTCACTGGTCCCAGACTAGTACTGCACTGACACGAAGTTAGTCTCGGAGTATGTACCACTGGTCCCAGACCAGTCTCAACCAACCCAAAGTCAGTGTCATAGTAAGATACAACTCCTACCACTGGTCCCAGACCATTATCGCAGTCTCAGAGAGTGTACCACTGGTCCTAGACTAGTCTCAATCGACCTGAAGTCATCGTCATAGTATGTACCACTCTCATTGGTCCCATACTAGTACTGCACTGACACGAAGTTAGTATCGGAGTATGTACCACTAGTCCTAGACTAGTCTCAACCGACCTGAAGTTAGTGTCATAGTAAGGTACAACTCCTACCACTGGTCCCAGACCAGTACCATTGATCCCAAATCAATGGAGGTCATCCTAGCATAGGGAGTACGGTAGATACAACGATGCATCCATCAGTACTACTATGGTCCCTAACTTCATTTCCCTGCTCATTGATCAGATGAGAGGTACTTCCCATGAGTCCCAGACTAATGGGTAAGATGCCTCGATAGGAGAACTAATCAATCCCATCCTCACAGGAGAACACATCAATCCTGCTACAATCGCCATGGAGACCACATCAATCCAGGCCGCCATGGACAACACATCAATCCAGGCCGCACAGGAGAACACATCAATCCTACTACAGTCACCATGGAAAACACATCAATCCAAGCCTCAAAGGAGAACACATCAATCCTACTATAGTCATCATGGAGAACACATTAATCCAGGCCTCACAAGAGAACTAATGATCCTGCTACACAGGAGAGCGAATCATCCGACTCCACAAGAGAGCGAATCATCTTGTCCCATAAGCGAGCGAATCATCTTGCCCCACAAGAAAGCGAATCATCTTGTTCCAGTGCGCACCACCAGGGGAGGGTGAGTCACCCTATGGTCGTATGTTACTCCAGTAAGAACCGCAAGCCCTCAGAGCTCCCAGAGCTCAATGTATGCAACACGCAGGACCCTTGTACAAGGGTTTCTTGATGACTCCAAGTCATCTGGGAAAATCACATATTAGTTCTTTCCTCGGGGCTTTGACTAGGTGTATCGACCTGTACATCATCTAAATGCAATGGATCCTCCTTTCTCATCATCGTACCATATCCCAGGTGATGTCTATCTTCTGGAGCAATTGACAAATACGGGATTCCTCAATAATCGAATCCCACCTTTAGTTGTTACAGAGAATCACAGTGGTATGTGTTCAAACAACTCACTGAAGAGACTCCCCAACCAGGCAGCTTCATACGAGATCATACTCATAGATATGTATCTGGTCTCGGTGGTGCTTATTGCAACCGACTTCTACTTCTTTCTCATCCATTATATCGAAGCAGAATCCAAAGAGAAACAACACTAAAAAGTGCTCTAGTGATCCTTCACACTACCTGCCCAATCAGCATTCAAATAATCATGCAGTTTCATATTTCTGGTAGTGTATCTCAATACATAAGATATTGTGTCCTGAAGACATCTCAGAAGATTCTCGGCACCAATCTAGTGAGGCTCAACTAAATATGAGCTCACAATGCTAACTGCAAAACATATGTTCAGATGGAGGTTCACCAAGAACATCAACACAAATGAGTTTTTGAAACTTAGAGGCATTTCCAAATCTGGTCCGACATCACTACCATATAACTTCTGAAAGTTAAGATCCTCGAGGTAGTTACAGGCTTGCAGTCCACCATACCAAATCTTTTCAGAATCTTCACCACATATTTTCCTTGAGATAGGAAAATTTCCCTTGGCTTCTGCCACACTTCAAGTCCTTGGTTCTTCATTTCAAATTCAGAAGCTAACTCCCTCTTACATTTTTGAATGAGTGGGTGTGCACCTATTAGAAAGAGGTCATCCACATACAGCATCAGTATGAGAGGCTTGTCATCTTCAACCTTAAAGTAAAGGTTAGGATCGACTTCACTCCTAGTGAATCCCAGCTTCATCAAGTAGCTATCGATCCTCTCACACCATGCTTGGGGTGCTTGCTTCAGCCCATAAAGAGCCTTCTTCAACCTACATACATGAGATTTTCAATCATAAATCTCAAATCCTTTAGGTTGCTCCACATAGACCTCTTCTTTGATCGAACCGTGCAAGAACACAGTCTATTCATCTGATGTAGGTTCCATCCTTGTGAAGCCACAAGGGCTATGATTAAGTGGATGGTCATATATCTGGAAACAGGTGCAAATATCATAGTCTATACCTTCCTTTTGGGAGAAACCACAAGCAACAAAATGAGCCTTATACTTTTCCGTACTTCCATCTACTACATGTTTTATCTTGTAAAGCCATTTTGAAGTAACAATTGTCTTGTCCAGGGTCTAGTAACTACTTCCCAGACATTATTCTCCATAATAGACTCATAGTCTATGGTCACAACATCCTTCCATACCTGATGCTTGACGACATCTAAGAATGATGAAGGCTCATTTTGTATGATCGTGCTCATGATGGTCAGGTATCCCTGATACCTGTTAGGTTTCTTACTTTGACAGAAGGTTCCTTAGGGTGCATCATGTCCTTCAGCATCATCAAGTATCCCCCTAAGCCATGAAGGCCTCTTCCTAGAAGAGGGAGGCTCAGGTGGATAAATAGGATCCATGGGTTCGTCCACCTCAGGCATTCTTACATCATCTACCCATAGAGAAAGCTTCCACAATCGAACAGATCTTCCTTTCTGCCACACCATTCTGCTCAGGAGTATGTGGTGTAGTAGTCTCCCTATTAATGACAACCTCAGGTATGCTTGAGTGAATCAACTGTAATATATCGAAGGTCTTGCTTAGGCTTGAGGGGAATGGTCCCCTTTTGAGCTTTCCTTCGGCACATCTTGGACATACACCTTCTTTCTCTACTCGAAATTTGGGCATCCCTATCACCATTTGTCTTTCACCGAGTAGAGCTTTATAATGAAGGTGGGCAAACCTCCGATGCCAAAGTTCGAACTAAAGAGATGTGCCATAAGACATGACACCTAGCATACTTCCATTGACTTGATATAATGAATCAACATGAAACCCAAGAGTAAAGGCATATTTAACATTATTTTTCATATACGTACCTTTCCATCGCTAAAGGTTACCTTGTAGGCTTTGTCTTCCATTGCCGAGATGGACACCAGGTTCTTTTTGAGGTCAGGTGCATTTAATACATCCTGGAATTTCTAGCCTTCTTGAATGCTTGTACACTTCCTTGATTCCTAGCTCTCCTCTTACCTTTTCTATTGAATTTGTCATTCCTTTGATTGCCATCAGAGGGATTTTGATCATCGTCTTGATGTGATTCCTTTCTATCAGGGCACTCCCTTGCATAGTGACCTGTTTTATCGTAGATGTAACATCGTCATTTTCTTCCACCCTTAGATCCAGCCTTTCTTTTCGATTTAGACCAGAAATATTTCTTTTCTTAGCATGAGAAGAAAAAACAGCAAGAGGACCTTTAGGCAAGGGCATTTCTTGCTCTTCTACCCTTGATTCTTCTTGAATGCATCTAGCCATTAATTCCTTGAAACCAAGAATTACATTATTGTTCAGAAGAGTAGTCCTGAACACGTACCATTCGTATGGTAATCCTCCAAGAGTTGTGAGTGCCATTTCTCTGTCAGTAATAGTCTCCCTAATAGATAGGAGGTCGTTCTTGATCTCGGTGATTCTTAAGAAGTATGCTTGCATACTCTCATTTTTACCCTTCTCGATTTCCCTCAGCTTATTTCTAAGAAACAAAACTTGATTTGCATCATTAACTTTAAATAAACTCACAATTCTATCGTAGATTTCCTTGGAGGTGTCCAGTTTAGAGATGTAGGCCACCAAGTGCTTGTCGATAGAGTCTCGGATGATCTTATTCACTTTAATTTCTCCGTTCTTCCATTTTTTCCTGGAAGCAGGAGGTGAATTTGATGGAGGCTCAATAATATTGCCTCTCACATGATCCAACACTTCTTGATCCTCAAGGGTTAGATCAATAGACATCTTCCATCTATGATAGTCAGCTTTCTCATGGAGCTTGTCTTCGGCAGGAAAGAGTGTTGAGGACCCCATCGTTCTTTTAGAATAGCCTTGCCAATCTTCTCTTCGGTGATTACTCTTGCTCTTGCTTGGGCTTTGTCTTCACCTCAGCTCTGATACCATGTTAAATTATGGTATGTTCATTTCTTATAATAGTTTACTTCTTTTTCTTATTGAGCAATCACATGTACATAAAGTAAAGTGCAGAAAGAACATCAAACAATCCGTAGAAAACAAGCCAAGACAAGAGACACAAGATGTGGCGATTAGCTAGGGACAAACCCCACAATGTGTGGGGAAACCCTTTGATCAAATCTTCTTTTATCTTCAATAATTCAGCAGAGAGAAATAGTACAGTAAATCTGATTTATATCAATAGTAGCAAACCCTAGATCAGCAGCATCAGCGTTAGCGACTTCATCATCAAATTAGGGCAGACAATATCTCACAAACCAA
>APFE030660423.1:491958-509612 GCA_000404065.3 Pinus taeda | reverse complement strand
TTAACATATTTAACAAAATCTGTTTTTTATTTAAAAAAATAATAATTTTACCAGCCACCGCCCAACCATTTGTGGGGGTGCGGCCCTGGGCGACGGAGTTGCATTCCGCCGCCGAGGATCGCGCCCCCACGGTTGGTCGAGCGATGGCTATCCAATTCCAAGAATCGAATAGCTACCGCCCGGTCAACCGTGGGGGTGGCTATCTGATTCCAAGAATCGGATAGCCACTGTCCGTGTGGGTGGCTATCCATTTCTCGAAATCGGATAGCCATCGTTCGGCCGCCCATGGGGGTGGCTATCTGATTCTCAGAATCAAATAGCCACCGCCCAGTCACCCGTGGGGGTGGCTATCCGATTCTCAGAATCGGATAGCCACTGCCCGACTGCCCGTGGGGATGCGGCCTTGAGCAACAAAACTGCGCCCCCACGTGCGGCCGAAATCGGATAGCCATCCCCACGAGTGGTTGGGTAGTGACTATCTGATTCCGAGAATCGGATAGCCACCCCCACGGGCGGCCGGTCAATGGCTATTTGATTCCAAAAATCTGATAGCCACCTCCACGAGCAGCCAGGCAGTGGTTATCCGACTCCAAGAATCAAATAGCCACCCCCATGGGCAATCGAGCAGTGGTTAACCGATTCTGAGAATCAGATAGCCACCGCCTAGCCACGCCCCCACGGGTGGTGGCTATCTGATTCTTGGAATCGGATAGCCATCGCTCAGCCGCCTGTGGAGGGTTATCCGATTCCCAGAATTGGATAGTCATCGCCCAGCCGCCTATGGAGCGCGGGCCTGGCGGCAGAGTTGTGTGCATATATGTTTTTTTAAAGTTTTAAATGGTTTTTTTTAATCCAAATATATATATATATATAATATATATATATATATTATATATATATATTATAATGTTTTTAGGTTTTTTTTTAATAGATATATCTATATCTATATCTATATATATATGGTTATTTTATTTTATTTTAATTTGTGTATATTTGAATTTTTTAGGTTTTTTTATGTTTACGAGATTTATTTATTTTTTTGACAATTTTTATGGTTTTTTGTCTTTTATATATATATTTTATATTTTTCTTTTTTTATGTAAAAAAAATTGACTATCAAAAATTTTAAGTGTTAAAAAATGTAACATTTATATATATATATTATATATAATATTATATATATATATATATTTTTATATTTGTTTTTTTTATGTCAAAATAAAATTGACATAAAAAATTTTAAAGTGTAAAAAAATGTAACATTAAAAAAAAAATCCACAGTTAATACATTAAAAAATTTAAAGTGTCAAAAATTGTTAAATTTAGAAAATAATTATTTACTTTTCATACATTAGAAAATTTAAAGTCAAAAAATAGGTCTCTTAAAAAAAGGGCCTAATGCAGAATCACCACTTTTTTAAATCAGCATGCAAATCACTACATTCTAAAACATAATGTACATAAAAAAAATAAAGTGCCAAAAGCTATGCTCTAAAAAAATATGTGTGTTTTGCATTGCCCTTTTTCAAAATTGGGTCACTTTTTTTCTCTCTCTACGAAACAAGTAATAATATCAGTTACCGTTTCAAAGATTACATTGTTTCATGCACAATAGTGATAGCTATATGAACAACCTTAATTGCTTTAACATTATCTTTTCACTTATGTTGCATGTCGTGCAAGCAAACAATTATTTTTTGCACATTGACAAGATCCTCATAGAGGCTTCTTATGGTCTCTCCCAATGTCGATACTCTACCAAGTATGGATGCCTTAAGTTCTTCTAGATACATCTGTGCACGAGCTGCTTTATGGACCTCTGCTTGGATTTGTTCCACTTGTTTCCTTGCATCCTGTAAGTTCTTCACCCTTTGTTTTTTCTTGGACTAGAAATATTCTATGTTTGACTTGGAAGAACCTATGAAGGTCAAGTTGGCTGCAACAATGGCTTCTATATTCCTCCTGGTGTATGCCACTATCACCTTTTCTCTAATTAACACAGGTGGTTTAAGATCATCTCGAAATTACTTCTTTCTTGCTTTTACAATCTTCTTATTTCACTCATAATAATTTAAATTATACGTATCCATGACGGACCATCATCAAGAGAAACAATTTCCTCTTCTTCACTTCGAGCTTGCTCTAGTATCAAAGGGAGGGGGGAACTGAGTAGTGATTTTTTAAGTTCTCGACATAATATCAACATCTTGGTTTTGTTGCTATGGTTCCACTTCCATATCCTAGATTACTATTAAATTATCAATTTCTTGAGCGCTCTCCTTATCCTGCAATTTCTTGCTCTCTTCTTCTAGTAGTCGGTTCTACTCCTCTTCTTCATCTTACTTTTGTGTTGCTTATTCCTCTTCTTTTCTCCACCTTTATTATTCTTGTTTCTGCCTTTCTTCTGGTTCCTTTGTTCTTTTTCTTCCTTCTTCTTCAATTCTTCCTCCTGATTCCTCTGTTTCTCTTTCTTTTTACTGCTATGGACACCTTCAAGATGATTGGATTTGCTTTCCATTTGTGATTTTGTTCCTTTGCTCGATTGTGCACAACCTTTTGTTTCCCCTATTCATGCATTGGGTTGCACCTCACTAATGGTTCTACTTCCAGAGTTTCTTTTGACTAAGGAGTAACCTGTGATGTACCTCCAAATATGAATGGTTAGTGGGGCTTAGATGCATTGTAACAATTCTTTATATTTTCCTCCTCGGGCCTGAAATAAGTCTTTCTCAGCCACCTAAAATGTATCTTTGCATATTGTTCTTTGCAAACATTCCTCGGATCATACAAATTGTAATCCATTCGACCGAATGCAAATTTCTCTATATATTCACCTTTGGTGTCAGCAACCTTTAGATTCTTCATCTTGTACCATCCAATTTGCAAAGGAAGAGTGTGGCAAGGTGATTTCTCATTCCTCTGCAACACTCCTGATAACCCTATAGAAATATGATTAGAAACTTCTTGTATGACTAGCTTGTCGATGGCATACCTCAATAACAGATGTGGAGACTTCTGACCATCGAACACTATGAGTTAAGTTCCATCTGGTGAAGAAAAGCAATCCACCAATTCTAACACTGCTTCCATTGCCTCACGTGACATGCAAGGTGGCTCTTCCTCAAAGATCATATTGTACAATGGAATGAGGAAGTGATCCATCATCTTCTCCATGACTCCTTTGTAGCTACAATCCAAAAGAAGCTTGCAATAAATTTGTTCGATAATTTCCTTTGTTGACCATGTCCAACTCATTCCAAGAAAGGAGTATTGAGCACAGATTGCATCCAATAAATAAGCATACATGTATAACCTAGCTTACTTACCTTTGGAAGGGTTCTTGGCATAAGCTACATGAGTCCTCAATGGTTGATCCAACAAGTCTGGCTAGTTAAATGGTTTTCCTTTTGCCACAATTTGGATGCAGTAAAATTTCCTAACCTTCGAGAAAGGTGTTACTACTCTTCTAACCATAGATATGGTAACATATAACTATAAAGTACTGAAATGCCTTCCTAAGAGATTTGGTATTGTAAGTGTTGTTGGGTGTCTAGTGGAATTTGGATGGCCCTTTTTCCCAACCTTTGATGACATCCTTCATGCTCAAGTAGTTGGTGACTGCATAGAAGTGGGAATCCATGAAAGATTCTAGCAACGGTAAATGATACATGCTCTGAAAATCATATGCCATAAAAGAGGCAAGCCTTTGTCCACTGTCACTATTTGGAGTCATGGTCTTTGTATCTCTATGTGACAAAATCTAGTTGGCAATGTCTGTGCATGGAAAGGTTGGATATCTACATGCAATCTTGTGTAATCTTGACCTTTAGACAATGATGTAAACATTCATGTCTTCGAGATCTTATTTTAAATTGCTTGTTGTATAAACATCTTTCATTGTGTGCCATGTGATGTTTTAGTCTTTCTCAATGAATAGTTGAGTATCTAAAAGCACTAGCATAGTGGCAAGAACACTCTCAACTATCTCACTAGTGTTGCTTTCAGTGGTGTCCTTTGAGGCAGATCTCTTGGGTGTCATGATGATTACAATTTGTGGAGAATAATAACCTTGAAAGTTTTAGTACATGTATAACAAAATGCATTCATGGCAAACACAAATTAGCTCAAAGAAAATTAGTCTATATAGTAAGATCAAGGCAACAACTCAAACACTAAGAGGAAAGATTGCACAATTCATGGGCAGAAGGTGGGAGATCCCTTCTTGAACTACGCATTGTGTAGTCTCATTAGTCAAGGAGGCAGATAAATGCTTGAGACTACACAATGTGAAGGCCTAGTTGGGTAGAGTGGGGGAAGGAACTGTACATTGTGTATTCCCAGTAGCCAGGGTTGAGGAATGAGGCTTGTGACTGTGAAATGTGTAGTGGAACAAGCCAGTGACTACAGATTGTGTAGTCTTAGTGTCCAAGCTCAAGGATTGTCTCTTAGATTTGAAAAATGCACAGTTGGAGAAGGCAACTATTGGCCAAGATTGTGCAGATATTCCCAGAAAAGACAGAATATAGTGATAGATATGAGTGTTGAGGCAAGAAGAAAAGTTTATCTAGATAAGGGAAGGATATATTTGTGAAACCAAGTGCCAGAAACAAGCATTCAAAAGGAAAAAAATGAACATGTAAAAAATGACCCAACAACGACAACTGTTGGTGGGAAAAAGGAAAGGAGTTGGAAAATGTGAACGACAAACCGAAACAACACTTGTACAAGATAATATAAGTTAAAATGCTAGCTACTATGAAAATAAATAACAAAAAACAACACTCATAGAAGTGAAAACTAAAAAAGGGACACATGCAAAACTCACCTAGAAAAGCACCACAAACTCAGTCGAAAGTTCCTTGATATCCTTGGGAAGGCTATAGCTCCAAGATCGAGTGTGAAAATGAGCTCAATGGGCATCTGTTAAATAGATCTAGGTGGGTTAGTGTTTCTGACATACAAGTCTAAAATCAAGGAAAAAAATGTCACTTGTCTGAAAATCATAATTAGCATCTTAGTAGACTTCATCGGACATTAATTCGGAAACTCCTTTTTTTAGGGATGCCAACTCTGCTTTTTTGGGAAACTTCTTTTTCACACTAACAAAGCAGATTGGTCTTGTGCAATTCCTTACCTTAGTGAATCACACATTTTTTGAGGGGAATGACAAATTTTGCATAGTTTCTGAGCTTGAGGCTAACCTGCCTTCCAAGATTGTGTTGTTTAGATCCTCAAGGCTCAGTACAATTTCCAAAGGTAGTAGATTTTGCAGTTCCAAGAGGGAAGACCAACAATGTTGCAAGGTCAAGGTAGGATATGGCTTGTGTTAGATCAGGGTCAAAACAAGACATATCAAGCATTGCATGGAATGATACGTCTTTAACGTAGCATGAACACTTAACGATAGTGAATGATAGACTCATGTAGATAGAAAGGAGGCTCCAAAATCAAAGCATGGGAAAACATTTGGAGGCTAGTTGTAGAAACAACAACACAACCATAGTGATATCATATGCTATATGGCATGCATGCCCCCCTTAAACCCTAATTAAAGACGTGGCCCATATCTATACCTTACCTCCAAGGTTAATTTGTGGATATGGGGTTATAAAATTTCATTTTTTCTAACTCCCATAAAACTCTTATCTAGCATCACCATTTCCTTTTGCTCATTGAGATCTTTCTAACGATATAAATTTATCTAAAACCAAGCTCTGAACATAAATTTATTCCCATTTAATGAATTAACCTCCAAATTCCATGTAGCCTCCATAACACTTCCACATGGTATGACCTACCTATGTGCCACCATGGTGTAATACCATGTCATTTTCCACATGGTATGCCATGTATGAATTCCTATTGACTTGGCTAGTTTGGGAATCTAAAAAAACCTTAACTTAATCTCTTTATTCTTGAAACATCAACACACCAACTTTGGCACCATTCACTAAACCACCATAAAATTATGTCTATTACATTTCTAATTATCAATAGGATTTTGGAACTATTAATACACAAAACTCCACCTCATGATACCGAAATGCATGATAAGTCAATAACAGACTCCTATTAATAGGGATGTTCCTTTCAACTAATGGACTTGACATCTTCCATCAATATTGAGAGTTCATAAGGTATAACAACATGTGGTTCCAAGTCATCTGGTATCTTGATCCTAATTTTTCAACTAACACTTTCCAATCTCTTATTAATTGATAGTGTTTTGGGTTCTTTTAGAATCAAGGGATCAAATCTCTCTACTCCAAGACTCTTCTCACCATCGAAAGCTAAACATTTTCACCCGATATATAATGGCTTGATATCCACATCATTATGGCATGCCACCCTACCATTTGGACCTATCATATCATCTTTCCTTGTTGACATACCATGTCCTCTCCACATTAGCATGCCACATCATTAACGTCCATTCCTAGTGTCACATCATCATGACACTTAACCTGCCACATGGCATGTCACATTCCTCTAAATATGTACCCTATTGGCCCCCATCAACATGCTATATTAACATCATTCCATCCTTACATTGGGACCAATTTTTCACTTGATGTCTTTTGAACATCTATATTTGTTAATTGACATAGGCCTCAGGTTATTTTAGTATCAGGAGGTCATCTCGATATGGAGGTTTCGACCTCTCAGTAACTTGATCCCTAGTCCCATCATCTAATGTGTAAGAGCCCTGGTTAAAAATCCATGTAACAAATATAATACCAAGGTCATGGGACATGTATTCCAAGTTAAATGGTGGGAAAAACATCCTAGTGGGTGTTCATTTCAATTTATTATGGCTAAGAAAATTGGCAAAGGCAATGGCAAAGGCTTTGGAAAGGAAAAATGACATTTTTGGCATATTTATTTATTAAAATAGTGGAAATTAGGAGAAAAAGAAGGTGAAAGGTCACGAGTTGCATGTGAGGAGGAAATTGAAGGAAATTAATTTAAAATGAAGGGAATAGAGGATTCATTAAGAAAAAGGCTTATGAGGATCAGTTGGCAAGCTTTTGCTCAGGTTTGGTTAGTGTAGCTTTCTGTAAGTTCAGTTTTGGATCTTTCATTTTATTCTCTCTCTCATAGTCTTGGACACTTGGAGTTTTCTTGGAGCATTCTTGGGGAGTGTGGCATATTTGGATGCATGGAGTAAGAAGGAAAAGGAAGAGTAGGAAAGCACAAGAGGACATCGGGATCAGCAACTACAATGGGTTATCCTTGAAGGTGCTAAGTTGCATGTATGTTTGCCTCACTAGTTTTGGCATTCATGGCATATGCATGGTGTTTATTGGTCATGATCTTTCATTAGCATGGATGATTGCTTGGATTGATAGTGAATTTGCCTAGTCTTTCCATTTCCAGGATAGCCATGGTGTTGTGTGTTCATTTCTTTGTTTTTATGGTTGGTTCTCAAGTTTCATTTAGCTTGGGTTGAGTTACTAGTTCCTAGAAGCCTTGATTGGAAAAATTCTCTAGAAGCCATGCAACATCTTGGGCTGAGTTACTAGTCCTAGAAGCCTTGGTTGGAAAAATGCTCTAGAATCTTTTGGTTGGTTGAGTTACTAGTCTTAGAAGCCCTGGTTGGACAAACGATCTAGAATCCCGACGTCATCTATGGATTGAGTTACCATTCCTAGAAGCCTTGGTTGGAACAAACACTCTCGAACCCTTGAAGGCTTGGGTAGAGAAGAATATGGTGATGGTTTTTGATGTCCGACCATGAGGGGGAATCACTATTTGATGGGTTGAGGTGGCTTGGCCTCTTAAAGCTCTAGCTCAGTTTTGATGGGTCGTTACATGAGATCCCACATTCATGCTTGGAATATGGCATAGGGGTGATTTGATGAAACAAATATTTGGTTCAACCAACCTATAGTCGGGTTGTTCATGGAAGTCCCAAACCTAGTTGGTCATTACATTCGTTAATATGAGGTTATTTCTCCTTGTTAATTCATGAGTATTATATTGGCTTATATGTAGATTATATGGTTGTTTTTTCCTTGTTATTTTTGTTATTATTATGCTAGTTATGAACGTGTATTATGACAGTGGCTATGTATGGATATCATCATGTTTTTTCTTGTAAATGGATGAACAATGTATATATGGAAAGAATGCCTCATAACGATTCTTAGATAAGTATGAGACCCCTATGCTCAGCTCTTTTGTTAAGACCTATAGCTTTCAGGGTTGTGATATGTTTGACGAAATTCTTGTCATGGCTAGTAAGGGTCCAATCTAGTCCTTGTTGATGTTTTTGCAAATGTATCTTTTTTCCACTGTGAAGTTTCATTTCTGAAGGTGTCATTGAGTTTTTGGAAATGACCTGGTCTCTAGACCTGAAACAGTGGCACAAATATTGGAGTCACAAACACAGAATTAGGGGAAAAGTCCCTAAAACGTCCTTTCCCTTGCTATGGTAGCTTAGGGAGCCTCCCGGATGCACCCTTTTCCATATCAAAGGAGAATCTAGGGGTTTGATGCATTAAAACTTCAGTTGATCTCAGGGGTTGGTTACCTAAGTGGTTGGGATGGCTCCTAGGATTTTTGCTGTTGATGTGGAAGGTCTATGTGATGTGTTCCATCAGTTCCACTCCCTTAACTGACACATAGGGATTTGAATCATATCATAGTAACTTCTCATCACATGTTTACCCTGGTTGGTCAATTACTAGGGTAGATGTGGGAGGAGGGTGTTACAGAATGGTATCAGAGTTTGTTGTGCTCTATTTGGGTCATATCTGATACTACATAGTTGTATCAGAGTGGGTTTCATTCTCTTTGGGTGGTGTCTGGTTTTCATTCTTTTTGGGTGATATATGATACCACAGAGTGGTATCAACACTTCAACTCAATGGGAAAAATGTGTTTTTCATGCATGCATGTAGGTTTTATATGTGCTTGTTATGTATGCATGGTAGTGGTCATTGTTACAGTTGTGTTTCCATGTAGGAGTTGATGATTTTGTTGTTGAGATGTGTTTTTCATGAATTCATGTTGGTTGTATATGCATGTCAGTGTCTATATGTTGTTATGTATGCATTGTCATGGTTATGGTTATGCATATATGGTAGGTGAGACATGCATTGTGAGGTCATTGTAGGCATTTTAGGTCATCATGATGTAGTTGTTATGTTATGATTCTAATGTGTTGACTGAGATAGAGCAGGAGATGCAGACCATCAGAGCAAGATTGCAGCACTAGACTTTGGGGTAAGATACGATCGTCATGCAGGTATTGTATGTTTGACATGCAGGTATGTTAGTTAATGGATTATTATATGCATTAGGCTTATATACATGTTTGTCATTTTATTGTTGTTGTGGTTATATGCATGGCAGATGCTAGTGAATGGGTGTGGTCATATAGTCATGAATGATAGTAACTCATTGTTATATGCATTGTTGTTGTTGTTTTATGTTAGTTAACTTGATGATTATGTTATATGTTGTTGATGAGTATGTTATATGTTAACCTGTTTTTATATGTTAGTTAACTTGATTATTAGGGTTATTGCAACTAAGATCTTGATGTTATATATATCATGCTAATCTTGATAGGTCTATTAAAATGGTTAGGGTTATGACATTCAGGTATGAGTTAATATGTTGTGATATTATGTCATACTAATCTAGACTAACTCTGCAGATGTGATTATTATGTATGAATTATAATTTTTTATGAATTTATGATGTGAATATGTTAGCCTGGTGACTATTATGGATATCATGACCTTATTTATGTTTTAGTTGATATGTCATGAAGTTATATCATGCTAATCTAGATTGATTGTGCAGAAAAGATAGCCTCCCCTGAGATACATTAAGGTATGAGATTTCTTATGTTGTCTACTTTGTGCTTGAATGTTTGATTATGTCGTCTATTTGGTGTTTGAGTGTTGGTGTCTATTATGTCATCTATTTGTTATTGATTTTTTTATTAATCACATGATATGAGTATGTTTCTATAAGATTACATCAAGATGGTTTTACTCACACATGTGTTGAGATAACTGACATGTACTTGAGTGTAATAGGTGATAGTTGTAGCATTATGTCTAATGACTATGAGTTGAATATGGACTATGACATGATTGTTAGTCTTGGTAAAGGTTTATTTCAAATTCATAGATATGATTGTCTTGATATTTGGAACATGTGGTTGAAATGTGTGAGTAGTTACAAGGTAACATGCTTGGCATTAATATGACAAGGTAAGGTAACTAGTATGTTGTTATGTTTACTTATGCACTGATAGTTATGTGTTCATGGCAATATGATGCAAGGGATTGCATGGAAAAAGAGATTGTCATGAAATCTTAAAGAAGGCTCGGGTTGAGCTTTCACTTAGAGGCACTGGGAACCATGGGGATGGAGTCATGGTGTCTGTTGCTAGTTTTGTGATTTCAGTATTTTTGATTTGGTTCTACTTAATTATATCTTTGTTATGTCTAGTGCAAAGCCTTGCCACTTTATTTGTGGTGTCGTATTTCTATTGATTTTCATGGTTTTATTCTTGTTTATTTCTTGTCTTTCCTTCTATGTTTTGAGTCTTGGGGATTGGTTTGAGAAAGAGGAAAGTTAATGGAGTTTGGGGAGATTTTTGTGGTACTCAACAAGTGATGTAAGGCCTGGATGAAGTTCAATGCATATATAAGGGCAGTTGAAGGAAAACATATGGAAACTAGTTGGATTGGTTAGGTCCATTAAGGTAAATGGATGGTGATAGGACAATCATGAGAAAGGTAACATAAAGGGTAAAGTAAATGGATTTGAGGTTTCAGATGCCTTGGCTATGTTGGGAATCGTTATTCTCATTGTTGTGCATGTTGTGAACAGATATAGGGAGTTCTTTTAACCGCGACCTTATGATATCTGGTAATTATGTTGTGATCATGATTCTGCTAATGCTGATATGTATGTATGTATGTATGTCATGTTTGAAAGGGTCATCATGGATCATGATTTTTTTTATGCTAATGTTTATATGTATATATGTGTGTATGTATGTTGATGTCTAACAAGGTCATTAGGAAACATTCTTGTGGACGAATGATTTCTTATGCAGGTGAATGACATGAAGAGGTTCTTGGTTTATGAGGAATCAAGTGGGAAAAGTAGTCCTGACAAAACTGTGATGTCATTATCATGTGGTTATGAGTTGATATTATGTGATTATATTATGTCTATGTTATGGACAAACTATACTGAGCGATACATCAACGTAATGAAAGCAATATGATCTGTGGCATGATAGGATAAGCATGGATGGTGAAGAGACAGTGGAAGCAAGGTTTCTTGGTAGAGACAATGTGGTTTTGGATGTGCAGTGCTACTATTGTGTATATCTTGTGAATATTGTATATTTAGTGATTGTACCTATGTTGTTGATTTCCTATTGTATATATGGTGTTGTGTGCATATTGCATATGAAGTGTTGGGTATAGGTGGTGCTATGTACATGTTGGATATGCGGTGTTGTGTACATATTTTGCTATGCGCATGATGGATATGCGGTGTTGTGTGCATGTTGTACATGTGGTGTTATGTGCATGTGGTGATGTGTAAATGTTTTACATGTGGTGTCGTGTGTAGGTGGTGTTGTGTACATGTTGTGCGTGTGGCATTGTGTACATGTTGTGTCATGTACATGTTGTGCATGTGGTGCTTTATAAATGTGGTATTGTGTACACATTGTACAGGTGGTGCGGTGTACATATGGCATTGTGTATATGTTGTGTAGGTGGTATCATGTACATGTGATGTTGTGCACATATTGTGTTGGTGGTGCGGTGTACAGGTGGTACTATGTACATGTTGTACATATGGTACTAGCGTATATGTAGTATTATGTGCATGTTGTGTTGTGTACATGTGGTACTACGTATGTGCATTATGTAGTCGTGGCATCATGAACTATGTGTTTGTTGTTTTGTACTATGTGTATTGTGTTGTACACCGAATGTAGGAGTATGTATTATGTTGTGTTGTACACCAAATGTAGGCATATGTGTCGTGATGTATATCAGGTGTAGGTGTATGAATTGTGTGATGTTGTACATAGTGTGTGGTTGTATGTTTTGTGATGCACATTGTGTATTTGTACGTGATTGAAGAGAAGCAAAGGCAAGGGTTGCTTGACAAGTGTGGCATCCAATCCAATGTGTGTACAGAAAGAGAAAAGGCAGAATTAAGGACCAATGAAGGATAAGTATTAGTATTTTATTTCAGTTTTATTATACATATGATCTATGATTCTGATTTGTGATGGTTATATGTGATCTATGATTTTGGTTTATAATGATTGCATGTGATTTATGATGGTTGTGTTTCGATCTAACCTAATGTGATATGTGTATACACAATGATTTGATCATAGATGCTAATTTGACTTGTGACAAGAAGTAAACAATATTGCAAGTGTACCTTAATGACAAGCTACCAATGAGATATGATGTGAATTTATTTCAATTTATTTTAAATCTAATGGCAGTTATGTGCTTGTTATAGGAAAGCATGTGAAATGCCCATGTTCGGTGGTTGAAACTAACTGCAAGAATTAGTAGCAACAATGAAAGAAATTGGAACAAGTAGAAGTGTGTTGGTAAAACACTTTAGGAGTAGGGCCATTGTGGGGCACTGGTATCCAATAGTGTCCATTGGTTTCCATGAGAATGATATGACTACGTTGTAGCAGCTACAACCACCCTCCAAAATTTTATCTTGCACCAATTTCAGAGGCTCCCTTGAAGAGTTTCACTTGATGACTGCACACACTCGGGTTCACTCCGTGAGGTCATGTGAGTCTTTACATTTGCCTTGCCTGTTCAACGAATTCAAGTATCTACATGTTGATGTCTAAGTCATGCTTGCAATCATGTTCTGGTTATGCTCAAAGTCTTCGCTTCATATGTGTTTATTGTGTTCGCTATGAAAGCATCTGTTGCACTCACACACCGAGTCACATTCATAATCGCGCAAGCATCATCTCAATCAATGAATGATCAATCATGAGTTTTGTGCTTGTCACTTGCACCGTCGGTCAGTCATGTTAAACATGTGTGTTTGAATGGTTTGGTCGTTTCGTCATCAAGTCATGTGAGTGTGTGTCTGTATGATCACCTATGCATCATTCGACTATTCACACACTTAGTCATTTTGCTGAAGTTCTGGAAACCAGACTCCCCACTGACATCCAGACCATCATCCTTCTTTCGACTCAATGGAATGTCAACCAGAACAGCGTAGAAGCACCAAGCTAGTCTTTTCAAGCTGCACTGCCCACAAGAAATTTAATGAACTCTCATGCCGGCCACCCGAACAGTCAAACCCAGAAGTCACCCTGGGACTGATTCCCCTCAAGAATTGTGTAGAGGCCATTGACCTCACCTGCTCAACTAACTGAGGAAATTGCGGAAACAGGCCGGACAGATACCAAGTGCCCATCCCTATATCCTTTAGAAAATTGTGTAGTATTTCCAAACAGTCATCCTGACGGTCGACCAGCTACTCATCCAAGAATTTGCGCAGTTTTCATGAACAGACCTCATGCTATCTAACAGTCTGCTCAGCTCAGAAATTGTGCACATGATCAGCACGCCAACTTCCCAGGTTCAGTGCAATTTCCCCGCCAGTAGCTCCTAGCAGTAGACTACCAGTTTCCTCCAGGAATTGCACAGTTAATTCTGCCAATAACTGAGCATCCAACTATTATTTCCCTCTAGGAATTGTGCAGTTTTGGCAGCCATTGAACCTAGCATCCAACTAGCAATTCCCTCTAGAAATTGCGTAGTTTTGGCTGCCAGTGACCCCAGCATCTAACTGGAAGTTCTCTGTGTCAATTGCATAGTTTTGGCTATTAGTGACACCAGTAGTCAACTGGAAATTCCCTCTAGGAATTGCGCAGTTTTGGTTGCTAGTGACCCCAGTAGCCAACTGGAAGTTCCCTCTAGGAATTAAGTAGTTTTGGTTGCTAGTCTCCTGATCAGTCCTCCCAGAAAATTGCACAATCCCTGCCTATTGACCCTGCATGAAGCCTCGCCCATTCCTTTGGAAAATTGCACAAATCTGGCTATCCAACCCCAACTGACTATTCGTTCTAAAAAATGCACAGATCATGCCTACCTTGCCCTCTGTTGGGAATGTGTTCCCCCAAGAGTCAGTTTTTGCCTACCTTGCCCTCTATTGGGAATGTGTTCCCCCAAGAATCAATTTTTTCCTACCTTTCCCTCTGTTGGGAATGTGTTCCCCCAAGAGTCAGTTTTTGGGCTAAAAGCCCATGTTTTGGGGCAGAAAGCCCAAATTTTGTAATAAAGATGTAAATTCTCTGCATTTTGTGGTCGCAAAGTGCGAATATGTCAAGATTCATAAAGGGTTGTGTGCCCTTGTTTTGTAAAGTGTCATGTCAGCTATAAAGATCTACCCATGGTCTGTGGACCATGGGATTGTACAAAACGAGCTAAGTACATAAGCTCTAGAGAGGTGAAGAGCAAAGAGTTGACATAGTTTTGGGTAAGAAGTTCTAAGTATTCTCGAGTCTTAGCGAAGGTAGAGGCTCTGCAACTAAGTGCGCAAAGGCCTAGGGTAGAAGTCACAGCTGAGTGCGCGGACCCTTGCAGCTATGTGACCAGGGAAAATAGAGTCTGTACTAAACTTGAGATATCAATAAAGAAAAGTATTCTGCAATCACTACGTATTTTTTCTCTCTTTAATGCATCTTTTTATATTATTTTATGATTTGGTTTTACGTTATAACTCTTATTTAATGCGCAAAAGTATTTGATTGTATCTGTTAATTAAACGCAAGTAAGAATATCTATTTACCCAAAGATAATTGTAATTGCATGATAGAGTAGGTAACCCTTAAGATAATTAGGGAATTTATATAGTGACATAGTCTTAGAGGCACGTACATTCCTGGACTATTGGTTAGGTCTGCATGAAGGTTAGTCGTATACCTTTGCGGAGGTACTGAAGAACGGAAGAGAGGGTACATCAATAATACCTAAAGGCTTATCGATCTACGCGAAGGCAGGATCAAGGAGTATAGATCGACATCACAACCATCTCAGGGTGCAGAAACTTGGTTCCTACATCCCCCAATACTGCTTCGCATGAGACTTCAGTCCGCACTCTATGGACTGATGCTGAAAGGGCCAGTAGTGTAGGGAATTTCTTGGTTGACTAATGTTGAACCTGGGTCAGGGCCCATCAAGCCAACAAATGGCTATGTTGTGATGTCATATCACTAGAATCCAACTAAGAAAGAGATTGAAGGCTAGTTGGATAAAAAGATCCATGAATTCGCAACGCAGGAGAATAGGAATCCATGATTGATGAAAGAGCAGTGGTTGAACAGGTACCTGTATATAGAAATACATGAGATATTCTTCTATTCCTTCCTAGTGGAGTTATACGAGTGGATTGCGAAGCTAGCGGACAGCCAAGGAAGGTGGAGGCTTGATGGTCCTATTGTCTGGAACCCAGAGTTAGTATGAAGATTGGAATCCTCTGAAGATAAGATTGCATGTGCTATCGATCATTGGCTCGATCGTATCATAGGAGGATTTGTAACCAAGTTTGTGGTCGATACTTCAGTTAGTTACGGCTAAGCAAAGCGATGCCTTTTCAAGGGTCCGCGAGGTAAGTACTTGAAGTCTTTAAATACTTGGATTAATATTTTATTGTGAAAAAGAGGGTTATGTAGTTACCTTGATGTTTGGGGCTACGGAAAGTGGAAAGACATATAGAAATGAAAGAAGAAAGGGCCCTGAATATAGCCCACTGATTGCACCTCCTTTGAGTGACGATGAGGGAGTAGTGTAGGATTCTCCACGAAGTGTAGTTTAGTTGATAAAACAAGGGTTCCTACGAATATGACATCCACCAACACCACCTCCATCTTCACCACCATCACCTACAACCTCACCCACACCACCACCACCTCCACCGCAGTTCAGTATGGCGAATTCGGTAAAACTGTCGTTGTTCAAGGGCTTGGGAAATAAGGACCCGGACCAATTTTGGTTCATCATGAAGGCTATATGAGAAGCTCAGGACATCACAGATGATCACATGAAGAAGGCAACATTGGTTAGTGCTTTGCAGGATCACGTGCTAACCTGGTACATCAAGTACTCTAATGGTAACCCGGCAGCTACGCTAACAGAAATTCAGACTGCAGTGAATAAAAAATTCAGTAGACCTAAGTCTAAATCATAGTCAATTGTGGGATTCAAGGAAATCATGATGAAAATAGGTGAGACACCTTGGGATTTGGATCATAGATTTAAGTGTACAATCCACGAAGCTAATATGAATTTAACAGATGGGCGGCACTGCGAATGGTTCGTGGCTTCGCTCCTGCCTCACCTAAGGGTTGCACTATCACAACAGAATATTACAACTCATGTAGAAGCCTTAGATATTGCAGTGAGACTACATGGAACACTGATGCAAGATTTTAATCTAGGGGTTCAGCGGATCCATGCATATCTAAGGCATTTTTGCTTAGAACTGCAGAGTTTAAAGAATGACAAGACAGTTTGACCAGCGATGTGCGAAGAGATATGGTGCCTAAAATGCAAAGGTCAGGGGCACATAAAAGACCACTACTCAGTCTTTGCGAACTATATTGCAGCAGGAGGAATGATTCCTTTGAGGTTGGAAGCCCAAGTAGGGCCGAGCGTAGGGCCTACACTATGGTGTGCTATATGTCAGGTAGGAGGGAAACATACGACTAATAATTGCCATTTGCTGCAAAAGTTTGTACAAACACCACAACAGCTGTTCTGCAACTTTTGTAAGTCGGTGGGGCATGATGAGCACAATTGCTGAAGTTATGAATTGATAATGGATAGAACACCTGCCTATAGAGTTCAAGTAGAAACTCAGCGTCCTGACTAGGGAGCTGGGGTGGTGCGGACAAGCTTCTCGTGACGTGGATGAGGATGAGGCAGAGAAGGACCTGGCAGAGGTCGAGGACAGGTGATTTGTTACAATTATGGAGGACCAGGACACTATGTCTGCGAGTGGACTAGCCTAACGCATCCATCGTGCCGATATTGTACTCAGTTTGATCATGAGACCGAAGATTGTCCTACACTAATAGCAAGAATATGTGAGATGTTAGAAAATTATATATTACAGAGCAATGGAACACATATAATATTACATAAATATAAACACAGAAAAAACATAAAACCAGAGAGACACAAATATACGTGGTTCACCCAGTTTGGGCTACGTCCACCTCAGACAGCTAGTCCTTCCTTTCTATTATCCAGCAAAATGAAGAGACACAACCTACAACAGATACGTTTTAATATCATCTGTTTTCTCTCATAGTCTCACCTCTATGTTTCTCACTTGAAGAATACACATCATATTACACAGCCTCAATACAATTCCCTCATACAAAGAGATGGATTTCCTTCTAGGGCAAAAAAACCTAAACTAAACATAAGTTCTACCATCAAATCATCTCCTAATGAATGGCCTAGATTGACTAGAAATTACTATAATTTTACAAGGAAATTTCACATCTATTTTTAGCTTCGGTGGCGCTGCCCCCGAAACCCCCACTGGGGGACCGCTGGCCCCTGACCCCCCAATCGGAGGGGATCGGCTCCCCCGAACCC
>APFE030660423.1:438723-489761 GCA_000404065.3 Pinus taeda | reverse complement strand
CCCACTGCATGTGCAATATCAGGCCTTGTGCAGACCATTGCATACATTAAGCTTCCAACTGCGGATGCATATGGAACTTTAGACATATAATCCATGTCTTCTTGGGTCTTTGGGCACATTTCCTTGCTAAGTTTGAAATGGCTAGCAAAAGGTGTACTAACTGGTTTTGCATTGTGCATGTTAAATCCTTTCAACACCTTTTGTATGTACTCATTCTGAGACAATGTTAATTTACGATTTTTCCTGTCTCTAGTTATTCTCATACCAAGGATTTGTTTTGCAGCTCCCAAATCCTTCATTGCAAATGAATTTGCCAATTTTCTTTTGAGCACATTTATTTCCTGCATGTTAGATCTTGCAACAAGCATGTCATCTACATACAATAACAATATAATATAGCTGCCATCATTTTGCTTTTTTAGATAAACACAATGATCAGAGTGACATCTAGTATAACCTTGTTAAGACATAAACTTGTCAAATTTTAGATACCACTGCCTTGGAGCCTGTTTTAAGCCATACAAGCTCTTCTTCAACCTGCACACAAGTTTCTCCTTCCCTTTCACTTCATATCCTTGTGGTTGCTGCATATATATCTCTTCTTCCAAATCCCCATGGAGAAAAGGTTGTCTTTACATCTAACTGCTCAAGATGCAAATCTTCAGCTACTACAAGACTCAAAATAGTTCTGATTGAAGTCATTTTAACAACAGGAGAAAATATTTCATCAAAATCAATACCTTTCTTCTGTACAAACCCCTTCACCACAAGTCTTGCTTTGTAGCTCTGTTTTCCTCCATCTTCTTCCTTCAACCTGTAAACCCATTTATTCTTCAATGTAGTTTTTCCTGCAGGCAACCTGACTAAATCCAAAGTCTGGTTATGCATTAAGGAGTCCATCTCTTCTTCCATGACTACCTCCCACTTCTTCCTGCTTTCAACCTGCATTGCTTCTTCATAACATTCGGGTTCACCGGAATCAGTCAACAATAAATAATATAATGAAGGAGAGTATCGTTCTGGGGGTCTACTTATCCTGGTAGATCTTCTAACACCACTTTGAGGTGTTTGGGGTGCCTGTTGTAGTTGTGATGGTTGTTGTTGTTGTGGTTGTTGATTATTATTATTTTCAGGCACCTTTACTTTTTTCAGTGATTTCATCAAGAACTGCATATTCCTTGTTTTCCTTTTCTTGTTTCTTTTCCTTCAACTGATTCTTATACAAGACCTTTTCATATAATATTACATCTCTGCTCCTAATAATTTTGTGATTTTCATAATCATATAAGCGATAACCAAAATCATTAACACCATATCCAATAAAGGTACATTTATTTGACTTTGCTTCAAGCTTTGTTCTATTTTCTTTATCAATATGGACAAAGGCCTCACAACCAAAAGGCTTTCAAAAAGAGTAGTTTACCTTTTTACCTGTCCATGCTTCCTCTGGAACACCACCATCCAAGGAACTTGAAGGCCCTCTGTTTATTAGATAAACAGCAGTATCTACAGCATCTGCCCAAAACTGTAAAGGCAATCCTGCATGCCATCTCATGCACCTTGCACGCTCCATGATTGTCCTGTTCATCCTTTCTGACACACCATTTTCTTGTGGTGTTCTTGGAACTGTCTTCTCTCTGTGAATTCCATGCTCTGAACAGTACCTATCAAACTCTCTGCTGCAATATTCACCTCCATTGTTTTCCTGATCTAAGACACTTCAATTTCTTTCCCGTCTCAATCTCAACCAAAGCTTTCCATTTCTTAAAAGTATCAAATACATCAGATTTATTCTTAATACAATAAATCCAAGTTTTTTCTAGTTGCATCATCAATAAAAGTAACATAATAACAAGAGCCACCAAGAGATGATACCTGAGCAGGTCCCCATACATCTGTATGCACAAGCTCTAATTTTTCGCTCTTATTTTCTTTCTCAGCTCTGAGAAATCTGACTCTCTTCTATTTTCCATAAATGCAATTCTCGCAGAAGTCCAAATCAACATTCTTCAAACCCAGTAAAAAATTCCTTGAGTGAAGAATCTTCATCCCCTTATCACTCATGTGTTCGAGCCTACGATGCCATAATGTTGCATCTGCTCCTTTAGAAGTTAAAGCATTAACATAGTTTGAAATAACATTGCATAAATATAATGTACCAACCTTTTCGCCTTTTGCTATTACCAGGGCTCCTTTGGTGACCTTCCAAGCCTTATCTGTGAAAGTTGTCACACAACCTTCACCACCTAATTGCCCTATTGAAATCAGATTTTTCTTCGGATCTAGAACATGCTTACCTCCTTTAGTAGTCATTGGTTTCCATTCTGCTGTTTTACGAGAACCTTACCCATTCCAACAATTTTACAGGGTTTATCATCACCCAAATAGACTTGTCCACAATCTCCTTGAACATAGTCATGAAAATATTTCTTATCAAGTGTGGCATGGAATGAGGCCCTTGAATCTACCAACCAAGAATCAGTAATATTTTCAAAAGAAAGAATCAAAGCATCTTCTAACACCTCACCTGTCACATTTTCTTCATGATTGTTTTCTTGTTGTGTATCTTCTTCTTTTCCCTTCCAAGATCTACAATATTTCTTTAGGTGTCCTTTCTTTCCGTATTTCCAACACACTATCCCTGATCTGGACTTGGATCTGCCTTTCCTTGATTTACTGCGATATCCTGAGCTCTTTCCTCTTTCCATTTTTATTCCCCTATACTCTGCACTCAAAGCATTACCGGATGTCTCACCAGATCTTTTCGGTCGCATTTCCTCACTAAGGATAGCACCGACAACATCATCAAACTTTAAAGCACTAGATCCAGAAACAGAGTTACTAATGGCCATTACTAAACCATTCCAACTTTTTGGCAATGAGCACAAGAATAACAGAGCTCTAACTTCATCATCAAAGTTTACCCCTATAGAACTTAACTGACTTGTAATAGTATTAAAATCATTTAAATGGTCTGCAATAGATCCACCTTCCAACATCTTCATATTAAATAACCATTTCATAAGAAATACCTTGTTTAAGGCCGAGGGTTTTTCATATAGTTTCACCAACACCTTAATCAAACCCTCTATCATTGTTTCCTTCAAAATGTTGAACACAACTGACACTGCAAGGCACATCCATACTGTACTGAGTGCCTTTCTATCAAGAAGGTTCCATCCTTCATCTGTCATATCTGTTGGCATCTTTGTTTTTCCGCCCAATGGTAGGTACAGATCTTTCTGATACAGATAATCTTCCATCTGCATCTTCCACAGCGAGAAGTTTTGGTCATTAAATTTCTCGACCCTAAACTTACCATCTTCTGTCATTGCTCCCACTTGAATGATGAACCCTTCTTTCCTGTGAGTTTATCAACCAAATAGACCTTCGGCTCTGATACCAGTTGTTAGAAAATTATATATTACAGAGCAACGGAACACATATAATATTGCATAAATATAAACACAGAAAATGCATAAAACCAGAGAGACACAGATATACATGCTTCACCCAGTTTGGGCTACGTCCACCCCGAATAGCCAGTCCTTCCTTTCTCTTATCCAAAAAAATGAAGAGACACAACCTACAATAGATCCATTGTAATATCCTCTATTTTCTCTCACAGTCTCACCTCTCTGTTTCTCACTCGGAGAATACACATCATATTACACAGCCTCAATACGATGCCCTCATACAAAGAGAGGGGTTGCTTCTAGGCAAAAAACCCTAAACTAAACATAAGTTATACCGTCAAATCATCCACCTAATGAATGGCCCAAATTGACTAGAAATTACTATACTTTTACAAGGAAATTTTCCATTTGTTTTTAGCTTTGGGGGCCTTACCCCCAAAAACCCTTCCAGGGGACCACTGGCCCCCAGACCCCCTAGCTAGGGGGGATCGGCCCCCCGAACCCCCACGGGGGAAAAACTCCCCCCCGCACCCACCCCCGCATGGAGGGGTGTACAAACTTCCTGGGGTATACATCCGGCTGAAACAAAGACCTCTAAATACCTCTAAATACTCTTGCTCCACACCCAACATGAGAAGGGGACACTACCTCCGCAACTGAATCGGAACCTGCAAATGATGAGGACTAAGCCTTGTGAAGAGGATACGAATGTGAATATAGTGCTACGAAGTGGAATTACAACAGACGACGATAAGGGAAAATAGCCTGAAGAAAGTACATGGGTCCACAAAGCTCCCAAGAAGGAGGTTGAATTTGATTTGGAGCATGCACGTGAAACATTTATGGAATAAAAGAAGAGCTTAGTTGAGGCCTCTACCTCAGAGAGCTGGGATAAACCTGTTTAAGGGATGGACCCTTTTATGCTTACTACCTTCCTAGAGACCTGCATGAACTTGTTGTGCAATAGCAAGGCTATAAAGGGGTTATAGGAACTTATAAATAGATGCACTAGAGACGCTCCTGGTGAACCGCGCATAGTTCAAAAGATTGGTAAGCATAAGGCAAGGATAGGACGTGAGATAAGACTCACCATGCAGAAAGGAGAATATGAAATGGATCACGTTATTTTGGATCTAGGGTCGAGCGCGAACATTTTTCCAAAGAAGACTTGGGAGCTGATGGGGAGACCCATGCTGCAGTGGTCTTCGATTTAGTTAAGGATGGGAGAAGGACTTCCTGACGCGTAGATTTTTGCAGTGCACATTGCGGATGGTCACTTTGAAGATATCATACACTTCCTAATGACAGGAACTACCCTAGAAGGCTATACAAGCTAGCAGAAGAAGGAATTAATGGTGTGCGTGATAGATTTTTCTGTCATTGCAGGACATCTGTATAAAATGAGGTTTGATGAAATATTGCGACATTATGTACCGAAGTTTGAAAGAAGTAGTATCCTCGCAGACGCTCATGGCGGAGCCGCAAGAGGACATTACGCAGGAAGAGCAATTACCTAGAAGATTCTATGTGCTGGGTTGTGGTGGCCAACCCTCCATAAGGATTCAAAAGAATATTGCAGGCCATGTGATGTGTTTCAAAGGACTACCATGCCATTGTGGAGAGATGAGATGCCTCTAAACCCACAAATGACATTACAACCTTTCAAGAAATTGGCAATAAACTTTGTGGGATTGATTCATCCTCAAGGAAAGAAGATGGGTGTGTGGTATATTATCATCGCAATGGAGTATTTGACTCGATGGGTAGAGGGACAACTTGTGAAGGACTACATAGGCGCGAAGGCTATGAATTTTCTTTTTAAGTATGTATTGATGCGATTTGGGTGTCCAAAGATGTTGATGAGTGATCGTGGTATGCACTTTCTGAACTAAACGATCAGCACGTTGACGGAGGAATTTTAGGTATATCATCAGAAAAGTACGCCTTATCACCCACAGGCTAATGGGATAGTGGAATCATTCAATAAAATACTAGAGAGGGTGCTGACAAAGGTTTGCAAAGCTCAGTGAAATGATTGGGATTTGTGTGTACCCACAGTGCTATGGGCTTATCGAATGACGTGCAAAAAGTTGGCTAGACAAACATCTTTTAGGCTTGTATATGCTGTGGAAGTGGTGATGCCAATGGAATACATTATTCCTGGTCTGCACATAGTGGCATTCACAGGAATGACGGATCACAGAGCCCTGGAAGAGAGGCTCACACAACTTGCAGAGCTTGAGGAAGAAAGATTTCTGGTTGGCTTTCGCCAACAGGTACAAAAGGAGTGAGAAAAGGCATGGCATGATCAGCACATTAAACTTCGCACCTTTAAGTTAAATGATCTGGTTTTGTTATATGATAGCAAGCTTGATAAACTTCCAGGGAAATTTAGGATGCACTGGCTCGGGCCCTATGTCATCAAGGAGATTACCGATGGTGGAGCATTTCAGTTGGTCAAATTGAATGGAGATCCCTTCCCAGGAAAGGTGAATGGCAGCCTATTGAAGCCATACACCGGTGATTCAACCAAGTGACTATATGAAGGTAGCACAGTCTTCGCGCTCTAGGCAGCGGAAAGGAGGCATAGACTATAAACTACACTACTCGAGTTGGGGAACTACGTGATGAGGGAACTACACGGAACGAGGAGATGTCACAGAGACCACAATAATGCATAGAGCACTACCAAGGGAAAAATCGCTCAAGTCAGCCGTAAAGTGACCATTAAAATCATTGTTCATGATTTGACGATGAAAAAATGGCCAAATGGAGCAGGGGGCGACATTTAAGACAAAATTTATGGGAGAGATCCATGAAAATTTGTTACTAATCTAGAATTAATGAACCGATTTTGGGGGGAATGGTCACATTTGAATTCAAAATGGCCTATAAATTACATGTGGCTACCCAACGAAAAACACTTGGCATTTTGAGCATTGAGTTGTTGAACTCTCAGGCGTGCATGAACTGTGAATTCTTTTAAGCTTTGATAACGAGTTCGGCATTTTAGAAATTGCCAAAGGAGACACAAGAGCTATTGATTAGTGTCATGTCAACACCAGCAAAAATCATAGATATTGGGGAAGTAGTGAGAACCAAACAGGTTGTGCCAAAGGTTGCTATGGAAGTAGAGGGAGTTGCTTTGGAGGTTGCAGAGATACCAGCCAAAGTCCCCAAGTCACCACAGTCACATAGACAAAGGCCTACCCTGACCAAGGAGAGTACAAAGATTAAGAAAGGCAAGAAGGTCGAGACACCACAGCTAGTGCGTGCGTCGCCTAGGAGAAGCTCACCGAAGGACATGCCCACCACATAAGGAAAAGGAAAAATAATTAACCTCGAACCAGAGGAGGAATAAATTGAGGATATCCCAATGGATGATGAGGATGTTGGGGTGGAAATGGAGGACGTTGAAGTTGAGGAGTCTGACCCCATTACTAAATTTCCTGAGTACATCCCTCCACGCAAGGGCAAGACCAAGGTGCCTAAGGACATTAATGAGAGAAAGGTCACCCTGCACACACCTCTTTTGCTGGGCCGAATTGTTTTTGAAGGACCGCGCTTGGGGTGGATTCCACTATTGAAATCAGAGGACTGGGACTTAGCTGACACTGAGCGATTCCCTCACTTGGCGATAGACTAGCTAATGCACTGCATTTTCCATAAGACCACTGAGATGACCGCGTTGGAACCGCGGAAGCGGCTCAAAGGTGTGGATAAGGCAAGCCTACTCAATATGCTACGGGAGCCACATTACAATCATGCACCCATTACCTTGGTGGCAATCAAGCAGTTGTTATGCTTGGTACATGATGGGTGTCTATGGCTGGAGGAACCAATACCCATCATTGATATGTTGATTCATAGGATCATGTCGATACCATATATAGGGGAGAATCCAGCCATGATGTTTGGCAGAAACAAGGGTGAGCATGCCCTCGTGAAGGCCATGAAGGAAAAGTTCAAGCTCACAAATAAGTCACAAGGCTATGCTATCTCGAGTATTTCGAACCCCAAGGTCAAAGTAGCCACACAGATTTTGGCAGGGAAGGTCACGCAGAAGTGTCGCGCAGATGAAGTGTCGACACCCATCATAGCTCTAGTGGCCCAATGCGTAGAAGGAGTTCAGTTTAATTGGGTGCGCTAACTCTGTAGTGAGTTTAGCATGAATTGCCACGAGGTGCAAGATCTCAGCAAGACCTTCCACTATGCGGGGCTCTTGCTGTCCATCTTGCTAGTAGAATGGGAGCTACCAGAAGGCAGTTAATTTCCTTCGGTCGCACCAGTCCTACCAGAGGTAGCAAAGTATGCTTCGCTATGGGTGACTAAGGATCCTCAGAGAGTCAAGGACAACAATATCTTTTGGATCTTGATAGATATGAGCATGCACATGGCCATCAACCATCAGCCGCAGTTGTCACCTACTGTCTTTGACAAATTGAAGGAGTATGTGGAATTCAAGGCTGAATTCCACCATGTATCAATGAGGGCATGGAAGGACCCTGAGTAGAAGTGGCATGACTTTCCCTACTTGGCAATGGATGACACGATCGATGTAGTTCTGGGTCGCTAGCCAGTAGAGTGGTGCACTGCCTCAGACTTGGTCGCAGGATCGAGCAAGTCCACTGCACAGTGCAAAAAGGAGGAGGCCAAGCTCAAGATGGAGTAGTTGGCCATGAAAAGGAGGAAGGAGGTTGATGACAAGGCCCAGGAAGAGCATGCTGCCACGTAGAAGATGGGTGGATAGGCAGGAGGTGAGGAGTGCGGCTCTGACAAAGGTCAAAATTTGCCCTCACCAGAGACAGAGGAAGAAGAGGATGATTAGATAGAGCAAGGAGGATCGAACCCACACACAATTCTGTTTCGTATCAAGCATCTAAGGGGACAAGAAAAAGTAGGGCCATGGAAGAATTCTAAGGTCAGCAAGACATCTGTGGATCCAATCACCCTAATAGAGGGGGACCTAAATGACATTGGAGACACAGTGGGAGATGCCACCACGGAACTGTTGTAGCAGTTCGAGCAGCAGCAGCAGCAGGTGTTAGGGTCCATTCAGACAGTTCTGTGTGAGTTGCAGATCCGTGCATCACAGACTGGTGTGGCAACCACTAGTTTGGCCATTGGCACTTCAGGAGCCATCAAGATGCTACACACAAGGGACTCCCAAGCCATAATGTTCCTAGATGGAGCATTGACGACAAAGACTGAAGCTAACAGGCCCACTATTAGTGCCCACAAGTGAGTAGGGTTGAACTTGGCAGTACTTCCTAGCGAGGTGCTTCACCTGCTGCAAGATGGGGTGATCACGGAGCTTAGGGCCCATGAACAGTGTGCTTTGAAGGTGATCAATGAGAAAAAGATTAACAATGCTCATATGGTCATACATCAAGACTCTACCATCGCCACTATGAATGACGTGACTGACAAAAATAAGCGCATAGGCCAGGTTGTGGAGGAAGCATGCCGAATGTTCCTAGAGTTGGCCATTCCTAAGGATGTGCCGGGAGATGTGCGGGTTCACAAACTTGCTACGGAAGTGTGCGATGCATGCACAGAATTGGCTAAGGTTCAGCTAGAGCTAAACCTCAAAATTGCAGAACTACAATTGAAAGCCCAGCCTTCAACTCTGCTGGAAGTCAAGGAGCAGCATGCGACCGCTGTAACAGAGGTGATAGTAGCAGTAGACAGTGTAGTGGTGGACTGCACAACAGTTGTTTGAAGTACTATCCAGCCTACAAGAAGACTCCAATGTGCAAAGGCTGGAGACAGAGGCGCAAGATCTGCAACAGTGCTACAATGAGGTAAAAGGGACAATGCACACTATCACTATCACACAGAGACTTGCGTAGCTGCAGGAGGCCAAGGCATTGAAAGAACAGGTAGATGCAACCCAGCACAAGGAGGTAGTACTGAAGGTGCGCTTGAAGTCTTGGTTGAACGAGGCTTACTTGATCATGGCCTCCATTGAAGGCAAGATGACTAGTCTGCAGGAGGCTCAGCAGAAGCTTCAAGCCAACACCATAGGGCCAACGACAAAGCAACTAGTTGAGGAGATGAAGCAGGCAGTCGTGTAGTGCCCTGCTGAGGTAGCAATTGTATAAGTCGAAATGGGAGGTCTTTGTTCCAAGATCTCCGCACCCACTAAGTGACTCGAGTGTGAGTCACCATGTTTTTATTGGGGGCCTGTTGGGAACGGGTTCCCCCAAGAGTCAGTTTTTGGAATAAAAGCCCATTTTTTGGGGCAGAAATCCTAAATTTTGTAATAAACATGTAAAGTCTCCACATTTTGTGGTTGCAGAGCATGAAGATGTCAAGAGTCATAAAGGGTTGTCCACCCTTGTTTTGTAAAGTGTCATGTTGGCTGTAAAGATCTACCCATGGTCCATGGACCATGAGATTGTATAAAAAGGGGCTAAGTAAGTAAGCTCTAGAGAGGTGAAGAGCGAAGAGTTGATAGAGTTTTGGGTAAGAAGTTCTAAGTATTCTTGATTCTTAGCGTAGGTAGAGGCTTTGGTGCTAAGTGCGTAGAGGCCTAGGGTGGAAGTCCACAGCTGAGTGTGCGGACCCTTGCAAATGTGTGCACAGGGTGGATAGAGTCTATACTGAACTTGAGATATCAATAAAGAAAAGTATTATGCAATCACTGCATATTTTGTCTTTGTTTAACGCATCTGATTATATTATGTTATGATCTAGGTTTACGTTATAATTCTTATTTGATGTGCGAATGTATTTGATTGTATCTATTAATTGAACGCAAGTACGAATATCAGTTTATGCGAAGATAACTGTAATTACATGATAGAGTAGGTAACCTTTAAGATAGTTAGGGAACTTATATAGTAACGTAGTCTCAGAGGTGCGTACATGCCTGGACCACTGGTTAGGTCTGCGCGAAGGTCAGTCTTATACCTTCGTGGAGGTACTGAAGAATGGAAGAGAGGGTACATCGATAAGACCCAAAGGATTATCATTTTGTGCAAAGGCAGGATCAAGGATTATAGATCGACACCATGACCATCTCGGGCTGCGGAAACTTGGTTATTGCATCCCCCCATACTGCTTCGGGTGAGATTTTGGTCTGCACTCCGAGGGATGATGCCGAAAGGGCTAGTAGTGTAGGGATTTTCTTGGCTAACTAATTCTGAACTTGGGTAAGGGCCCATCAAGACAACACCCTCCTACAGCCTAGACTTTCCCTCCAAAAATTTTCACAATTTTTCCTCTCAATTGAGCCAGACCTCGCAAATAGTCACTGTTGACACAAATTGCCCATCTCCATCACTTAGTGACTCTTGTGCAGTTTTCATCAACAGTTTTAGAGCCATCATCCCACTTCACAACCTTGTTGCATCTCCTGGTCACCTACATCTGAAATGATCATGTGTCATGGTAGACTAGGAGGTTTTGGATTTGATGTTGTCTTATCATGAGTGACCATAGGTACAGGTACACCAACAAACATGGCAAGACGACGAATGGGACGAATGAAGGGAGTACATGCAGAAGGACAGATTCACCAAAAAATGAATGAATGAAGCATGTGAAGTAGACAAATGCGATGAACATGCACCTTCGTGAACAAATGAGCTTGTCAAGCCTTCCAGCATGAAAGCAAGGAACAACATGCTAAAGCTTCATCAAGCGAACGAAGAACCATCAAAGACTCTGCGCACTTCACCATGTGGAGGTGAAGCTATGATACACCATGAAGGCATCCATCACACAACAGCACTTTAGCTCGACATGCACTCCAACAGCAACAGAGATGTGCCAACATTGTCATGTCAAGTCATGTCGAGCCATGTCATGAGTCATGTCACCCACATCTCCACTATGGACTATGTTGTCAATCAATGTGATGTAACGTGGAGGTCGAAGTGACCCACTTGTTGAACATAGAGTCATGTAAGTCGAAAAACACGGAAGTCGAATGGTCATGAGGGTAGTCGAACAGCCACAAGGGTAAGTTTCACCCTTGGCTATAAATACCCCCTCATTTGTACATGCAAGGGACTTTTCACCTTAGCTCCTCCCACATATCCATGAGAGTTTGTAATATTTTCTTTGAGGAGTAAGTAGTGGCTCCAACGACCCACTGATGGGGTTAGTGATGTATGGTGTAACGATGTGTCTTGGAACTTTTGCTTAATTTATAAGAATGTTAATAGGCTAACACGTTTTCACATATGTATTTTATTTGTTGTAAGACTGATCTTTAAAACTTGTAATGCATGTTTCTTTGACCTGTGTTCTACATCTAAACTATTTCATTTGTTGTAATGCATAATCTATTAATGAAAATGTGTTGTATACGATGTTAATGTTATCTGGTCTGTGTCGATTACTCTACTGGACACCAGACAGACCTTTCACAAGAACCTTGTTGTAACAACCATTGCACTCATCCAGAATGATCCATGAGTGTTGTGCATGTTATATTACCTTGTATGTTGTGACTGCCACATCCATGTGGACTGCTCCACCGGAAGCTGTGTATTTCCTATTGTGTTGTGTGTTCCTAGCTGAGTTGAGACTGATCCCTTTCAACCTGGAACTCACCTTCACCCTATTCCCCTCAAAATGAAAGAATCATTGACACAGGTACACTTACACTCACCAAGCATGTGAACCTCACTTCCTGAAGACAAATCAAACCACTCTCCTACGTTGATAAGAAAGCGTCGAGGAAAATCCTTAAGATAGTGGCAATTGGGCCATCATACCGAATGAGACTTCCACACCAAATGGTGTAAGGTCTAGTTGGGACTTCATACCGAGGTGATCCCCTTAATGTTGGTAGGTCTAGCATTGTCAACATTTAAGGCACTAGAAGGAGGGTAGCGAGTTGTACATGGCTAAAATTCCCCTCACGCTCACTCATCAACCATCTGGTCAAGGCAGTAACTTTCACTCCCTCTCAATTGACTCTGTAGTTGGTTACTCCTCACCTCCCAGAATTGAACATGAGATTTCATATCAACACCTTCACTCTATCCATCCCATCACTTGCCAATTCGTGAAAGCAGTCTGATTGATCCCATGTGAACAACATCTTCCACACACATCTAGGAATCGAAAAGCCACTCCCACAGGAGTTGTTGTATCATCACTGGAAGAAGAAGTCCTTGCCACACTTGAAGGTCTAGAAGAAGCTATCGAAGATGGAGAGGAACCTCCAATCTTTCCACAAGATGAACAAGGCACTCTTGTGATCTTGGGATCGAATTCAGGTATAGGAGGCAGAGGGGAAGGTAGCAGAGGAGGCGGAGACTGAGACAAATCATCAAACTCAGATCTGGAACCATCACACTCCAAAGGAGAGGAAGAGGATGAAAAAGACAAAGATGGCTGACCCAAATCTCGAATGGATGACTCAAGGACCATTGGCTCTCCTAGATGTTTTGCACAAGATTCTGAAGCGAACGTAGAGAATGAATATCAAGTTCAACCTTAATAGCATGCTGAAGGCAGAAGATCATTTGGACAACTTCTACCTGTAGCTTCAGACCCCTGAGGTATGGCATGAAGATGTAGTTTTTAGATTATTCCTATGTACCTTGGACGTTCGTGCAGCTGCATGGTATCATAGCATTCCACCAAACTCCATACAGAACTAGGGTGCATTCAAACTCATGTTCCTTGAAAATTTTGCTAATGAGAAGACCTGTTAGGTCCATATACTACTAGTGTAACCCTTTATTGTTATTAGTACAACCCCCTTATTATATTTTTGTGCCCATATAGTCCCCATATTGTTATTATTGTGCCCCATAGAACCCCACTATTGTTATTAGTGTGCCCTTAGATTATTATTGTTATGTCGGCTCTGATTATATTATGACCCCGTAGACTCCTATATATAGAAACGAGGCCTTGTCATTTGTATCGTCCAAGAATTGTTCATTTGTGTAATGTAAAGGAGGTTTCCCCCTCGAAGAGGCTTATTTCTAAGGCGTTGATCTACCATGTCTATATTTTGTGAGCTGGTTTCATAACATTTGGTATCATAGCTTTGGATTCTATGGTTTTGCTACTCCAAACATGTCATCGTGGTATTTTCGCTATAACTCTTTTTATGCGATGTTTCAGAAGTTAACAAAAAAAACCCATTTGAGAAGAAATATTGTTAAACCGCATGTCCAAATTTTAGATCTTATCTTGCTATATCTTCAGAGATACGATATGAGGAAGTTAGGATTTTTGTAATCTCTAGAATTTCATCTAAAAGAGGTCATCATGGTATTTTCGCTATATCCTTTACTCTACAAAGTTTCAGAAGCTAAAGAAAAAACCCATTTGAGAAGAAATTGTTCTAAATCATGGGTCTAAATTTCAGATCTTGTCTCACTATATTTTCGGAGATATGATCTGAGGAAGTTAGGGTTTTTGCAGACTCCCGAATTACATCCTAAATAGGTGACCTTGGGAAAATCGTCATAACTTTCTCTCTGAGCAAAAAATTGAAATTTCATTAGAAGTTATAGAAAGAGGGTAGACTGCAGTTTTCTATGCATAGTTTTCAGATCCGAAGGTCTAAATAATGACACGTGGCACATTGTAAAAGTTTTCTCTACTGAAACACTATATAATCAAGTCATCTTAGGAGATTGGGCATAACTCTTTCTTGGAGAATCAAATTCTAATCAGACTTGTAGGGTTAGAAAGAGGACTCAGAGGGCTACTATAGGAGACAATTTCAAAACTTTGAGATCTAAAAGTATAAAGTTACAGCCATTTCAAGATCAAGCTCCTGAAATCAAGAAAAGATGATATGAGGAAGTTTGATGGAAAGGATCGAGTAAATTGGATACTACAGATGGAGCAATATTTTGATCTACATGGTGTACCACTGTTACAAAAGGTATGTATTGCATCTTCATATTTAGAACCGAATCAATTTTATGGTATAAAGGACTTTTCTCTCATAAACAACTTGTTATGTTGTCAATTTTCACGGAGGAAATGATAACACATTATGAGGATACAAAGAGAAACACCTTCTTTAGAGCAACACAACAGCAATTGGAAGAAAAATGAGAAAATGAGCTTTATTACAAAGTGGAAAGAAAAATTATGGCAACAAGGAAGTCTACCCCTCACAACTATAAATATGGAAGTGTTGTTTCTCCTAGCCTTCCACAACTTACAAGGGTTACACCACAACAATTGGTAGAAAAAAGAGAAAAGGGGCTTTGTTACAATTGTGATAACAAATACTTTAAAGGTCATAAGTGTGTTGAGAAGAAATTATTTTACATTGGTTGTGGAGAGGACGAAGAAAAGGATCAAGAAACGTCAAAAGAAGAGGATATACACCAGGAAACAACCCTAGAGAAAGAAGAAATGAATCCGACCATATCTTGTAAAGAATTGGAAATAATTACCACTCAAACTCTCAAGATAGAAGGACATATCAGGAAGAAAAAGGTTCAAGAAGTGAAAGATCACATCAAGAAAGAAGAAATGAATCCTATCATATCTTGTAATGCATTGGCCAGAATTACCACTCCTCAAACTATCAAGATAGAAGGACATATCAAGAAGAAAAATGTTCAAGAAGTAAAAGATCAAATAGAGCATCAAGAAATGAATCCGACCATATCTTGTAATGCATTAGAAGAAATTACCACTCAAACTCTCAAGATATAAGGACATATCAAGAAGAAAAAGTTTCAAGTAGCGAAAGATCAAATTAAGCATCAACAACAGGTTCTCCAACTTTCAAAGGATAACACCACTTTGGTACAAAAAAGAATGAAACAAGAGGTAGATCAACATCATAGTGAAAGAAGTTTTGATGTAGGTGATTGGGTATTTTTACGGCTACATCTCAAGAAAGATATTGATGAGAAGGAAACGTTGGAAATAATGCATGCACTTAAGAAATGGTGACCTTACCTAATGGGAAGACACTTCAAGGTAAAACTGGATCATGATAGTCTGAAATACTTTTTAGAACAAAGATTATCTTTAGAATAAAAAAAAAAATGTGTCACAAATATGTTGGGTTATGATTTTGAGATCATCTACAAAAATTGGAAGCCAAATGTTGTTGCAGATGCACTCTCAAGAAGGGATGAGGATGTGGAAGCATTGTTTTGTGTTATTTCTATTATCCAACCAGATTGGATAAACGAAGCAAGGGATGAATAGAAGAAGGATGAAGAAGTGTCACCACTCATTCAAAAGTTGCAGGAGATCCCAGTTCAGAAAATATTTCCAGAACTTGACTAGGAAGAAAAGATCATATTGGAACCTAGAGTAGTCACAGAAACAAGAACCCAACAGCTATGAAAACGATCAATTTGATAGTATCTCATCAAGTGGAAGAACTTACTCGCTGAAGATTCCACCTGGGAGGATAAGAATTTTACACAGAAGCATCAAGAACTACTCAAGCGTTGAGGACAACAATTTTTGAAGGAGAGGGGCATGTTAGGTCCATATACTACTAGTGTAATCCCTTATTGTTATTAGTACAACCCCCTTATTATATTGTTGTGCCCATGTAGTCCCCATATTGTTATTATTGTGCCCCATAGAAGCCCACTATTGTTATTAGTGTGCCCTTAGATTATTATTATTATGTCAGCTCTGCTTATATTATGACCCCTTAGACTCCTATATATAGAAAGGAGGCCTTGTCATTTGTATCATCCAAGAATTGTTCAGTTGTGTGATGTAAAGGAGGTTTCCCCCTCGAAGAGGCTTATTTATAAGGCATTGATCTACCTTCTCTATCTTTTTGTGACTTGGTTTTATAACAAGACCCCAGCTATGTTATTGAAAGAATTGGGTAGCCTGAATATGGAGGGGAAAGAAAAGGTAAAAGATTTCAACTAGAGGTTTACACGCATATTGGGAAAATTTGTGGTAGACACCAAACCTCATGACTTCATCATTGTTGATTACTACACGTCCGCAATGTTGACCAACATTGCACATTTCGTCAAGTGAGCTACGAAACCAACACTCTTGGAAAACTGCAAAGAGGCTATTCTTGTCAAAAAATACCTACGCACGATTGGTCTCATCAAGGATGATGAACCAGCAGAGGAATCCAAATACGTGAGAAGGAAGTCCCAAGAGATGGCGAGCAAGGGTAGAGACAAGGAAGCAAATGATATTGCAACCCTCACTCACCTCATCAAGAAATTAACAATTGAAGTGTCTAAGTTTAAACAACGAAAAACAAACACATTTAAAAGTAGCTATCTGCCTAGATAGAGACACGGAAGCAACTCATCAGGTAGCAATTGGTCCACTCAAGAAAATGCGCAGATCTCTGTGTTCAATGTCAATCAATGTGCAGATCCCAAGTTATGTTCGTTCCACGAAGAACATCACCCTGAGAACTTCTGTTTGGATTGGAAGCGAGTCGCAAACTTCATTTACAGTCATACACTCGATGCAAAGAGAGGTATGTAGGAGCAGCCAGATTATGATGAAGGCATTGCACCTATTGAAGCACCAAGATTTGGGCATGTGGTGAACGCATATCAGTGCTTACAAGTAGTGCCAAAGACAAACACCGAGAAGCATTCCCCAATACAAAATGATCATTACAATCTTAGGAGTAAAGGGGCTACCCCTACACTTGGGGAAATGCAAGAGAATATTAGACTGCTAATAAGGAAGGTTGATCCACCAGCTGCCCCAAAGAAAAAAACACAAAACAATTCCAGGAAGACAACAACAGGTAAGATTACTTCCATGAGAAACAAACTAAAAAACACTCCGCCGGACAACAGGAACATGTGTTCTACCTTGCACACCTTGGTAAGCCTAATGCCTCTGGACTACAACATTTTTTATGACATGAAGAAAACTCAAGCAAACATTAGTTTGTTTGAGTTGGCTAAGATCCAGAGTCAGGGAGATATCTTGCTACGCGTACTGGGGCAGATAACAACAAATAGCGTAACCTCTACCAGCAAGGGAGCAAGCACATCTTCCAGATCACTTTCCATTGTGCTCAATACACTCCAAATGGAAGAAGGACACTTAGGTTGCCCCCCATTCCTACTATCTTTTGAAATTTTCAACTACAATGTTCACACCTATTTGGTTGATTTTGGTGCAACATCCAACCGCATGCCACTCTCCATTGCTAAGAAAATCAATGCATGATGGAGTGAAACATCCACGAGAATCAACCAACTTGATAGAAAATTAGTACCATCCATTAGTGAACTACAAGGCATGATCATCCGACTATCTCATGACAGTCGAGTCCACCAATGTATCAACATAGTCGTTGTGGACATACTGAAAGCATATGGCCTGCTACTCAGCAAAGACTGGTCCAGCAAGCTAGATGGATATTTTACTACAGACTCGTCTCACATGTGGCTTCTGTACAAGGACAAATGTAACCAAATATGGGTGTTAACTGAGAGCTATATGAGACATAATGTCACTCCCCATAACAACGAGAATGAATCGTTGGCCTTCTCAGAACTCATGTTTGGAAACTGCTTCCTGGAAGCAACATTGTAGTGTTATCCTACACAGTGAGCCCTAACCTCATCAGACACGCAGTTGGCACTCCTTCCTTTCCTAACTGACGGTAATGAAACTTGTACAGTTTATTTTCCCAATAGTAGCAGTGGTAGAAGAAATTGTAGTAGTACTACAAGCATGCCAAACGATCCATGTATAAACGAGATGTTGGCCATGAGTCTTGAAAAATCTAAAACACATGATGGCTTAAGGGTCGAGTGTACCTTAGTTGTCCAAAACAACATAAAATGGATGATTTCAAGCTGTGTGAAGTCTAAAGGCATAAACAACTATGCTGCGTATGAAGCACTCATGTTGAACACACAAAGGACTAACACTACAAATGAACAAAGAAACTTGGGAACCTACCATGATCCATATATGGCCAATCTCGGTACAATCTACACACTACATCAGTGAAAAATCGTTGACTTCTTGATCGAACAATACCAGGATGGGTTTGCATGAGAAGATGATGACTTGAGTACACACTACACGTGAGCAATCCAACATGAGATTCCAGGTAAAGGAGAAGATAAGCCATTACAACAAAGAACAAGTAACATATACATGTTGTTTGCACTCCTTTCACTGAAAAGATTGACTAACATTTTAAGTGTTTGGATTACTTGCGAAGTTCGTCATCATACTTGGTTTTCTAATTTAAATCCTGCATGTAAGAAATCTAGGAAAATCCACTTACACATTAATTTCAAAAACTTGAACCCTTCCCAGAATAAAAACAACTACCCCGTGCCATCATTCGAGCCCATGTCGCACACAGTACCTAAAACATTGGTGTTGTCTTCATTTGAAGGTCTTTTGGAATGCCACCAGGTTCCAATGGTGGAGCCCGATGGACTTGCACTGGTCTATAAGAATCTTGGCCCACACACATATCATTTTCAATCACTAGGTGGGAGGATTGATTACCTTCCTGCCAATGGCCAAGGTCTCAAGCATTATTTTCAGTAGGTCAAGCCGCACTCATGCCATGTACATAGTCTACTTGCTACTTGTTGTTTCATTTTGTTTGTTTTTCTTATTATCTTTGCTTTCACTTTGTTTGATTCTACTTACTATTTATGTTCATTTTTTTTTTTTTTTTGATATATTAGTATTTTTGTTTCCAAAAATAAGTGCTGCAAACTACCATATTCTGGATTTTGAATAGATTATGTGGCTGAAATTTGAAGAGACATGTGACACTGCAACACTTGGCCAGTCTTATGTTTGTCTTCTATGTGGTTGGTTACAACCTTCGGCCAATGAAGTCCTGACAAAAAATACGAACCATATGTAAGGGAAGCTTTGGTACAACCATGAACCTGTTTCCACACTTAGAATCCCCATGCCTGTACTCGGCCTTATGTTATGTGCGTTGAAGTGCATCCAACTAGTAGAAACGAAGAAGGAGAAGATCTAAATGAGCAAGCCTATGTCAGAGTTCTTACAAGCTTCTCTAAAGCAACAACCTCTTATGCTCTCAATAAGTCAGGATCCCTCTTCTGCCCCAAAAATAAATAAGTGCATATGCACATTCCTCTTGAAAAAATACAAAGTTAAAAGAAGAGACAAGCTTCCTGCACAGAGAGGTGAAGCATGCAACTCCACTGGGGTACTGACCAGGCTTGCTGGTAGTGGAGCAATGTGTGTGTTCCTACATGACTCCATCAGGGTACTATCTAGGCTTGCTAGCAGTGGAGCAACACCAGAGATGAAAATTATACTCTGAAAATCTTCAACTCGCGAGCTATACTACCCTTCCTAGATTCGAAACATTGAGATCTAAGCTAAACTTTTGATTATGTTTGAGTGAGTTGGAAAAAGGTGAACCATGTATGTCCATGGGGTAAGTGGGGAAACTAAAGTAACCCACACAATGATTCAATACTCTAAGAAAGACCAAGGCCCTATGCTAGAAATGAACTGAAACAGAGAAGCTGGAGTTCTACCAGTGTGTCGTCGAGTGTTGTAGCAGCTACAACCACCTTCAAAAATTTTGGCCTACACCAATTTCGGAGCCTCCCTTGAAGAGTTTCACTTGATGACTGCACACACTCAGGTTCACTCCGTGAGCTCGTGTGAGTATTTATATCCACCTTTTTTGTTCAGCACATTCAAGTCTCTGCATGCTAATGTCTAAGTCATGCTTGCGATCATGTTCTAGTTATGCTCAAAGTATTCGCTTTGTATGGGTCTACTGTGTTCGCTATGAAAGCATCTGTCACACTCACACACCAAGTCACATTCATCATAACGCAAGCGTTGTCTTGATCGATGAATGATCAATCACGAATGTTGCACTTGTCACTTCCTCTGTCGGTCAGTCATGTTGAACATGTGTGTCTGGATGGTTTGGTCATTTCATCGTCAAGTCATGTGAGTGTGCATCCGTATGATGACCTATTCATATTTTGATTGTTCATACACTTAGTCATTTTGTTGAAGTTCTGGAGACTAGACTCCCCACTGATAGCCGGACCATCACCCTGCTTTCAACTCAATGGACTGTCAACCAGAACAACGTAGAAGCACCAAGCTAGTCTTTTCAAGCTACGATGCCCACAAACAATTCAATCAACTCTCATGCTGGCCACCAAGACAGTCAGACCTGACAGTCACCCTAGTACGAACTCCCCTCAAAATTTGCTTAGAGGCCACTAACCTCACTCACTCAACTGACTGAGGAAATTTTGCAGACAGGCTGGACAGACACCAAGTGCCTATCCCTGTCTCCTTCAGAAAATTGCGCAATTTTTCCAGTCAATCATCCAGATGGTCGACCGACTGTTTATCCAAGAAATTGTGTAGTTTTCATGAGCAGTCCTCCTATTATCTAGCAGTCCACTCAGCTCAGAAATTGCACAAAGATGATCATCAGGCCAACTTCCCAGCTTTAGTGCAATTTCCCCGCCAGTAGCTCTTAGTAACAGACTGCCAATTCCCTCCAGGAATTGCTTAGTTTTGTTGCCAATAATTGAGTATCCAATGGTCAATTCCCTATGGGGAATTGTGTAGTTTTGGCTTCTAATGACCCTAGCAGCCAACTGGCAGTTCCCTCTAGGAATTGCACAGTTTTGGCTGCTAGTGACCCTAGCAACCAACTAGCAGTTCCCTCATGGAATTATGTAGTTTTAACTTCCAGTGACCCCAGCAGCCAATTGACATTTCCCTATGGCAATAGTGTAGTTTTGTTTACCAGTGACTCAAGTAGCCAACTGGAAGTTCCCTTTCGAAATTCTGAATTTTTGGCTGCTAGTCCCCCTGGCAGTTCCTCCAAAAAACTGAGCAATCCCTGCCTACTGACCCTTCATGCAGCCCGACCCATTCCTTTGGAAAATTGTGCAAATCTGGCTCTCCAACCCTAATTAATTGGTCATTCCGAAAAATGTGCAGATCATGCCCACCTTTCCCTCATGCAGCGTGGACTATCCCTCCCAAAATTTGCACAATTTTTCCTCTCAGTCGAGCTAGACCTCACTAACAGTCACTGCTAACTCAGATTGCCCATCTCCATCACTTAGTGACTCTTGCACAATTTTCATCAGCAGTTCCCAGAGCCATAATCCTGCTTCACAGCCTTGCTGCCTCTCCTGGTCACCTGCATCCAAAATGATCATGTGTCATGGTAGACTAGGAGGTTTTGGATTTCATGTCATCTCGTCATGAGTGACTACAAGTATAGGTACACCAACAAACATGGAAAGATGATGAATGGGATGAATGAAGGGAGCACATGTAGAAGGATAGGTTAACCAACAGACAAATGAATGAAGCATGTGAAGTGGATGAACGTGATGAACATGCACCTTTGCGAACAGATGAGCCTATCAAGCCTTCCAGCATGCAAGCAAGGAACAACATGACAAAGCTTTATCAAGCGAACCAAGGACCATCGAAGAATTTGCGCACTTCGCCATGCGGAGGTGAAGCTATGATACACCATGAAGACATCCATCACCCAGCAGCACTGTAGCTCAACATGCACTCCAACAACAACACGGATGTGCCATCACTGTCATGTCAGGTCATGTCGAGTCATGTGATGAGTCATGTCGCCCACATCTCTGTTATGGGGTATGTTGTCAATCAATGTGATGTAACGCAGAGGTCTAAGAGACCCACTTATTGAACGTAGAGTCATGTAAGTCAAAAATTCACAGCAGTCAAACGGTCATGAGGGTAGTCGAACAGCCACAAGGGTCAGTTTCACCCTTGGCTATAAATACCCCCTCATTTGTACATGCAAGGGACTTTTCACCTCAGCTCCTCCCTGTTACACAGAATTTTGCCACTGTCCCTGTACTCCCCGTCCCTTGATCCTAGAGGATCTCTATAGTGAACCCTACATGTTTTCCCTTCATCAAGAAACCCCCATTGTGTCCCTCTTCATGAGCAGATCAATTCCCTTTTGCACCATTTCCCTTGAAACTTCTATTTTGCCTAGTTTACAAGACCGACGTTAATGGCCCTTCTCCTCCTCTACCAGTTTACAGGAATTAGCATTGTCCCTAGTGCCAACCGGAGTGATTGAGTTGTGTTCCAGTCACGTTAGTCCTGCTATGGAAAGTTTTTTAAATTAAGAGCCGAATCTTCTAGCTCTAGAAGCTTTGTAACAGAAGTCTAGTAAATGGTTTGGCCAGATGGGGTCGAGGATGTCAATTTGGGCTCCTTTCCCCTATAATTATGGAACTAACTCAAGGGATAAGACCTTCTCCCATGAGAAGAGGATCCATCTCTCATCCATTCATCCTATATAAACCTCCCTTCTTCCTAAGCACAAGCTAGTGTTAATGTTGGTGTGCTAGTGCTATTTTGGTTTGGAGTAAACAACAAGCCATTCATAGTTGTAGCTCTCTAGTTGTGTGAGGAAGAAGTGTGATTTGGTTTGGAGTGAAGCCTAAAGGGAAGAGCCTTAAAACTATTGTTGATTGAGGCCATCATGGAATGATAGAAAAAGTGTGTGAGAACCTGGTCTTGACAGAGGAGAACAACAAAATCAAAACAATGGTTGTAATCTCTTCTTGATTCAATATATATGCAATTGTCGATTGATTTACTACATGATTTGTCATCTTACATATTCACGGCTTAATGTTTCTTATATTTTTAGGTAGGTTGAATTATAATTTGTCTATTATCACAGTTGTTGTTTGTTGTTGTTTACTTGTTTCAGGTGTTTGAAGAAGGAAGCAAGAGATAGTTGGAGTGAGCAAGCAAGGACATCATTAAACGGGATAAGCGTACTAAGAGGTAGGCCCTCTTAATTGGTTATAACCTAAGTAAATCTTCCATAGAATGTATCAATTATGGCTAGACCCATTATCGGGCTATAGGAATTTGTTTGTGTCTGCACTTACAATTTTACTTCACCACAAATTGGCGACTCCACTAGGGAACCAATCCTTTTGTTCGTCTTGGATTTCATGATTTCGTGTGAAATTTTCTAGTTCCACATTTTCCCTTTAGTCTTGTTTCTTTTCTCCTGCTTATTGGCCTGAGTTTGAAATTCATAGTAGCAAATTTGGTCTTTGTTTCAAAAAAAAAAAAAAAAATCTTCGCTCCCTCAATCAGCGCACTTAATTCTTTGACAGTCACACCGATCAACGCGATTTGCTGAGAAATAGTCGCACCGACTAGCCTTTGGCACTTGTTGTTAGTTAGGCAATCACATCGATGCCTATAAGTGAAGATTAGGGTTTGTCCCCAATCTTGGCCAGTCTGTTTTTCTCTTATGATTTTGATCCCGTAAGGCTTTTAGACCGTTTTATCCCTGACTAGAAAGCTACTTTTCATTTGGTTTTTTTTGCTTGTTGGAAGTTTTGTTGGGACCGATGTTGTGGGATAAATTCCCCTAGGGTCTTGGGTTGATACCCTAGCAGACTGGAGGTTATCTATTCAGAGAAACACACATTCCATACAGCCATAATGCTACTATAAGCAAACTCTACGATAAGGGGCGTACCTGAGGTCCTACGTTCGAGAAGAGCCTTCCAGTGTCCAAACCCTTCTTGGAGTTCCTTTTGCTCCTTTGACCTGCAAAACAATCAACTCAAGAAAGTACAGTAGTATATGGACTAAACATCATAAAGAAACCATCTTCATATTATAAGGAAAGGTAGTTAGTTATGCAATTAAACAACCATTCACATATGAATCATAACATGAATATCACAAACATGAAGAAGATTTATATCAGGAACAAAGGCATGTGTTTCTTTTATTATAGACAAATAAAGTACAGAAAGGAATCATTTCACCTGATTCGTCATTTCGTAGGCTCCAAGTGGAACCGTCTCCCGGATTCGTCCAATCTCAAGCCTTTAACAAACTCCTTCCACGACTTACTCCATGACATCTCAAGTAGTATGAAGACATCAACACACACAAGGAAACAAGAGTTTCCTGTAAAAATGGGGGAATTGAAGGAGGCACTAGGATCTTCAAACCTGGTCAAGGAAATCTCAGCATAGTAATCTTTCTCTCTCTTATCTCCTCTCTTTGGCCTTCCCATTGGAGCCTTTTTATACTTCTCCCAAAGTAGTTTTTTAGTTGGGAATTCGTTGGGAACAGTTGGGCCATGGGCACTAACAGGTAATCAACAGGTGAAACCCGTGATCTCCACCCGAAATTAAGGAGATTTAATTTTTTTAAGTGTTTTTAAACATATACGCGGGTTGGGTATACACAGGACCCACGTATACACGCGTTTAGCTCAGGGCAATGTCGCGTATAGGGAATAAAACACTATTTTTTAAAGTTTGGACCAAGTCTGGAAGAAGGGGTTGCCCTAGGCCATGAGTGTAGCATCACAAACCTCAAGAGTTATATTTGGAGCTATAACAGATGCCCCCTCATATATGAGGTTAGAAGGGGTACACAATGGCCGAAATGTATTAAGCAAGTCCATGGAAAGGAACTCTGTTGCAAATTGAGAAGGACTTTACCAGAATTCAGCCTGCTAAGCCACAAAAGGAGATCAGAAAGAAACACTGTCTGAGGTGGGCATACCCATGCTCAGAGAAAGTACAACATGTCCGCATATCAAGTACAAGCGGATCCACTAAGTATACAAGTATAAATGACTGGAAAATACATAATGGATCATCTGATCAAGATAAAATAAGTACATGTCTGAATGTCACATATAAGAATGTCAATGATGCTGAAGGATGAAGCGGATCACTGATATCAAAGACTGATCCCAAAAAGTACCAAATGAACATGATAGAATAAGATGGTACTACACTACAAACTCAGGTGCCAGCATATAAAATGTCACCATGAATGACTGCAACATATAAGGTGAAGTGGTATCAACTAGCAGCAACATGAGCAACTGTCAAGTGAACCAATGAATGTTGATACAACCTAAGGTCTTCACTGACCACTATGGTACATTTCTACAGCATAGGAATAAATGATCTAAAGTCGACCATGTGAGAAATCGTTTCATTACCAGTCATTGATGTATACCATTAACAAATGTGAGACTACTCACCGATAATGATAATGAGAGTCAAGGTACCCAGTACAATCCAACAAGTGTGAATAGATGAGCTGGAGTCGAACACCTGTAAGAATCTATCGATCAAGAGACAATGATGGTTTCCCACTGTCGATAGCAAAGGATCTACCACTAATGACTGCAAACCCCAAGGTACTGCCAAATGGACTATAGATCTTTGCCCCAAAGCAATGAGTGGAAGTCGATAGGGAAAGATCTGCTAGAAGGAAGGCATTGAGGCATCCTCCATTAATCTAGCGCGAGTGTAACCCGTAGGACAATAATGTGGAAGGAATCGGAAGAAGAAGATGTAGTAACTTGACCGAAGTATGTTTCCGACGTACACAAGATGTGGCTAGCACATAGCAGAAACCCTCTAAACCAACCAATAATGAAAGCTGACACAGAGGCGAGGTATCCACCAATAGGTTCAAATGGAAACCAAGGTACTACATGAATCCCAATGTGTGATAATGTAAGCTGATGTCGAACACAAGGGAAACCACTCAGTCAAAGACCCATGATATTGATCGATGCTGAGCACAAGGTGACCTATCAATAATGAAAATAGGGCCAGGGTGCAGCTCTAGGCCTGTCCTCAGAGCAAGATGTCATCGTCGATAAGGACAAGACCCACCAGCAAGAAGTCAATGGAGACCTTCTCAAACTGGCACGAGTAAAGGACCAATATAATTGATGTGATTATAGACATATTACTAACAACCAGGGATGGTCGACTAAAAAATGAGTCAAGAGACACCGCAGAGAGGCCGACTCAGGCTAACTTTCCTTGAACAAAAGCACGACTCAGTGTGACTATGTGGCAGCATATGATGACTCTGTATAAGCTTATTGTGCATGAGGCACAAACAAACCCTCCATATGATTGGAAGAGATAACCAACTGGGGGATTACTGACTCAATAACAAAGTTAAGGCATACCTAAGTCAAAATAAATCCCGCCCAAATGGAGGAGACTTTTTTTGAGTGCTTTGTTCAAGGGTGACACGACTGACTCTAGCTGCCAACAATAAATGAAAATACTGTCCCATTCCCGCTCTTTTTTGGAATATATAATTCTTTTTTGGTCTTTTTCTTTTAAGCTGGAAAAAGAATAAAAGAATGCTCTGGTATAATGGAAAGAACGAGTGTCGGTGAAGCAGATGATCTAGTTCCTGGGATTGGAACATTCCTATGCTCAATGCAGGGAGGCGAAAACTGGTCAAAGAAACTCAAGGGTATGTTCCTTCCATGGATCAAGGTGTGTCAAGTTGCAAAAGTCAAAGGTATGAAAGTTTGATTTTGCAGTCATCATGGCCAAAATTTGGCTTAAACATGAGTCCAAGTGAAGCCGGCTCAAGGCCAAAAGGTGCAAATAGTAAAAATGCAATGTAGTAGTACAACTCAACACAAAGGAGCCTCTAGGGTATAAGGCCAAAACAAAAGAATCGGTGAGTGGAGATGGTTTACGAACCATAACATGATGGAATCGACCCTATGGCAATTGTATCGACAGATGGAGGCTAGTATGCATAATGCAACGGAAAAATGGCTTTCGTAACCTATATGCCAGTGAGAAAACGGTACCTGCCATGACGGGTCAGCGGTCATGGAACCGTCTCGAAACTGTCGAAAACGTCCAAAATGTCCTGAAAGTCAAACCATTCTTGACATTCCAAGCTCCCAAGTTAAAAGTTACATGATACCAAACAAAATCAAGTTTTGAAAAAATTTGACATTTTCAAAGCTTATAAAAGAGTTTTTGGACTCACCATTTTCACCATTTGAGTTTGAGAGTAGAAAAGTGGAGCAAAAGGAGCAAACTTCCATACACCAAAATAAACCATTCGGATTCTCCCAAAGTCTCCAGGTAACTCTTATACTTGTCTTGCAGTTGATTGTGACTAGTTTTAGAAGTTTTAATTAATTTTTACTGTTGAATGTGTTACACAGTAATTTGTCACTGTCCCTGTTACCCCTCTCGCGTATCTTGGAGGACCCATTCCGGGACTTGTGAGAAGTGACAAGACTTGAAACCACTTACCTTATTCACCTCTAAACATGAGCTTCATATGCCCTTAAGACATCTCCTGCTCATTGCCCTTGGAAACAACCCTTTTTGCATTAGCACTGGTTCCCTGTGTTATGCTCGCGCCAATGGAGAAAATCCTAATGAAAGGGCGTGCCATTAGCGCTCTGTCCCGGAGTCGCAATCGCGCCAACCATTTTGGGCAAATTTTTTAACTACTCAAACCTCCAAAGGTTCTGTCCACCTCATTCACCAAACTGATTCCAAGTTGAGTGAGGATGGTTTGGCTTCGAATCTCCTTGGATGGGAAGTAGTTTGCCACCATTCCATGGAAGTTTCCAAGTGATGAAGCCAAATCCATGATTGTGGGGGATTGACCTTATCTCTTCCTTTTCCTCTATAAAAGCTTGCCTCCATGGCTTGAGCAAGCTAGTTCTAGTTCTAGTTCTAGTTCTAGTTCTGATAGTTCTGAATCTTGTGGCAATACTTGTGCTGAAAGGAAGATATCAAAAGATTGGAGTTTCAAGGAGCCTTCTTTGCATCCATAAGGCTTTACCTAAGTAAGGAGACCTTGTCACTAAAGAGAGAGAGAGCTTGTCCCTCATCCCTTCAAGCTTTTGCAAGACTTGTGTAGATAAGCACCTAGCCAAAGGAGGACTTGACGTCAGGACGCTGGTTGTATTCTCCTTTGTTGAATTATTAATAATATATGACTATCATTATGGTTCCATTCTCGTTGTACTTGTAATGGTTGATGTTGAATTATATCCTTCCTGGCTGATGTATAATTGCATATATTAGATTTCACGCTTGTGTTTGTGTTTGTTCTCTTGTGTGCAGGTGTCCATTCACGTGGATAGTGGAGGATCGTGACCGGCCAAGGCAAAGGAACGTGGGCGACGTCTCTTCTACAAACTAAAGCATTGGATCTCAAGTAGGTCTTCATCACGTACTCTTTATTTGCAATTAGGAACTTGCGTGATAGCATTGTTTGATTGTTACTAGACCCGTTCTGGGCTAGTAGGGATCACCTCTATCCGTAGAGGGGATTTACCTCTCCAACAATTTGGCGACTCCGCTGGGGAGTTTAGCTTGTTGTTTGATTTGTAAACTTTAGACGGAGTCTGAAGCATGGCCAGATAGCCTTCGAAACACTATTGCTTTGCATTAGTGAATTAGATCAAAGCCGCTTCAGTCAATCTTTGGTTTGGTTTATGGACTGAACAATTTGGAGTTTTTCTTGCCTCTTTGGTTTTCTCTTGTTTGCTTGCTTGGATAGCTTTTTGGATTGAATTTCTTGCTGCCTCTTGCCTCCTAACTTGCCTAGATATTGTAAACCGAGCTTTAGACTGCTTATTTTTCTTTTTAACTTGGCAAACTTTATTAGCGTGGTTTTCCCTTTGACAGTCACGCTAGTGGCCCTTGTTGCTAACTGACAACCCGCGCCAATCCCTGTTTAGCGCGAGTTACAGCCTGACCGTCGCGCTAGGCCTCTTAGCCTTTTGAGTTCGCTTGTTTGCCAGCCTTCTGAGTTTGGATTTGTATCTTGCCACCATCTTTTTCAACTACCTGAGTGTGTTGGAGTCTAGTTTGACTGGTTTTGAGTCTCTCTTTTGAGAAATTCTTAATTTGATTTCCTTTTATCATTACTTGAAGGTTTGTCTCAGTTTCTTCACAATTTTGAATCTTTTTGCTTTTGTTTTTGCAAAAAAAATTCCCCCTCATTGTGTATGAGTGTTAATCGCCTTTGAGTGTTTTTATTTTTTTGATCTTTGGAAATCTCACCCAATTTTCTTGATTTGCACTTGACTGGTTCTTACATTACATTAGAATCATCTTGTGTTTGAGAATTCTCTTGCATAGATCACACGTGCATAATTAGAATTCTCATTTGTGCATAGATTACATTTGCATACTTTTCAAGTCAATTGTGCATAGATTACCTTTACCCTTTGGGTGTTTGCCATTTTCTATCGATTTCACATTTCTAGCCCTAGCGCATCTAGTGGCTTTGTGTGTCGAGCCTTCCTTAGGTGTTTTGGTCTTATATCGGTCCAGTCGACTCTTTATTTGCTCCCTTACACTTGTTTGGTAGTTGTGAATCATTTTGTTGTGTTATTTGAGTGACTTGCTTTGTCTTCACTCGAATTCCGCTTCACCTCACTTTGAGCCTAGATTACACGGCTCATTTGTGTCTTTGGGACTTTTCTCATTTTTGAGGGATTGTTTTGTGATTTTAGGGAACTGGATGTGCTTGTATCGGTTAGAATTTGTTTGTATTATTTCTTAAAATTTCTTTAGTGCATTTTTCCATTATTGAAAAAGAAAATATCTTTTGCTTTGAAACGGTTAATGAAAGTTAGGACTTTTCATTTCGATTAGTGATTAGTGATCTTAAAGAAAAGTTTGATAATTTCCATTAACTACATTAGGGAAGTTCTTTGTTATCTTGTGATAGTTTCATTTGCGTGAAAGCTCTCGAACCTTCTCATAACTAGCATTCATCGAATGAAATGACATGTTTTGGCATATAGATTGCATTTAGGGAATTTTGAGAGATTACATACGGTAGGACCTGAAACCGAAACCAAACACAAGATCAACTTTAAAATGAACTGAATAAACTTAACAATGCATTGGAACTTAACGCTCACATTCTAGAAGTCTAGGCTAGAGACTTGCTCCGACGTCATTAAACCTAGTCACTGTTGTTTCACATTACGGTTGGGTGATTCCTCCTTGTGTGATTCAAGTGTGGTCTAGTACGGACTTGTGCTCCCACATACCGTCGCGTATATATGGGGAGACTCCACTAGGTTATCATCCTTGATCCATAAGCCGTGTCTGCCACCTTACAAGCCGTAACACACCGAACACAGCATTCGGGAAGATTGACTGCAGTAGGTGAAGTCCTTGGTTTTCATATGATTGCCAAGGTGTATAAGCAGTTTTACGAATTGTCTGGTAAACCCTTTGCCTAGTTTCTCCAGAGTAGTCACTTTTGATCCTTTTTGGACTCCTTAAAACAAAAGGCTCACTTGAGCAGTTTGTCACTTCGGGCTCACAAAACATTCGAAGGCGACTAGAGTCACCTTTTTGTCCTTTTCTCAACTCTTAAAACATGAAAAGGTCAAGTTCAGTTCCTTTGTCTTAAAATTTATTCGGCCGCATTCACATTTACCCGCTTAGGTCTTGTTCGCATTAGCTTGAGTAGGTTTCTTTTTCGTTCTTGATGGCAACTTTTTCAGGGTTCACCAACCTAGGTTCCCCCTCTGAAGGGAATCCTGGTCATTTCCCTCCTCTCGGGAATGTTGGTGCTCCTTACATGGCAACGTTGTCCCTCCCAGGGTTAACTGTTGGGTTGCCTGTTTGGTTGTTCTCAACCTCTCTGGTCCCTGCCGTCTCACCTACTGATCAATCAGTCCCTCCACCTGAATAACCTCATGTTGATTCTAAGGTGGACCTCTCCCCTTCTACGCCCACTTCTACGTCCTCATCTTCTACTTCACCTGGTGAAAGCCTCGATTCAAGTAACCAGGTGGCTAAGAAGAAGAAGAATAATACAAAGAAGATGAAGGCTCTCAAAGGAGAGGCTAAAAGCGCAGCTACCCCCTCGAGTACACCTGAAGTCGGGCCACCTTCTGCTCCTCCACGGAAGGTCAAGTTTCCTTGTAGATTGTGCCAGGATGACCACCTTCTTTGCGATTGTCCTGGGATTCCCAGGGTCTTAGAAGTATGGTCCTGTGATCCGGCCTGCCCCTCATCGCCCTCTGAATCTCACAGCGATGCTACCCTATCAGTTGGGAATAGTAAAGGAAAAGGGAAGATTCGAATCCCTTGCAGACTTTGTGAAGGAAATCATCCCCTTCACCTTTGTCCGCTCATGGATAAAGCCTCCGACGTCTTGGAAGGGCATAATTCCCATGTTCCTCTCATCTCCTCAGATTCCCCTGAGTCCGGAAATGACTCTCCTATCCCAGTTGCTCCAGAAAGTCCCTCTTCGGTTCCTATGGAGCATGGGGGTGATCATACGATTCCCCCACCAAGTAGTTTGGCCATCTCCTTTGATTGGAGTCACCTGACTGCTTTACGCCTTCCATCCCATGTGCCTTTCCAGATTACGGTACTTGCTTGTGATAAGGCAGTACCTGACACTGTTCTGGATGAAGGTGCGTCAGTCAGTCTTATGCCGTACACTACTTGGCAAGCTTTAGGTTCCCCGCAACTCGGGCCGGTCACGCAGAATCTGTTGGCTTTCGACAGAGGAGCCTGTCCATCTCTAGGAGTCCTCCCGAAGTTCCCTATTACTTTGGGAAGTAAAACCGTCTATATTGACGTGTTAGTTACCCAAGGTGTTTTACGTTTCAGTCTTCTCCTTGTTCGCGACTATATTTATGCTATGGGGGCCCTTGTCTCTTCGCTTTTCCATGTGGTTTGCTTTCCACACGATGGAAGAATGGTGACTATCAATCAATTGTCATTCGTTAGTCCCCCGGTGCCTCCTGCGCAGTTGTCGTCCCCTCCTAGTTTTTATCCACCAGTTGTATCTGCCCCCCCGCAAATCAACTACGTGGCCACCTATCTCATACCTGTATCCAGCGATGCCGCCGTCATGCATAGTGTCCTGGGGGCATTGGGTCCTGACTTCCGAGATGCTGACCTCCCACCAGGAGAGCCACTCTTGGAAGCCCCAAATTCCTCTTCATTATGATGAAGTTCGGGTGGAGCATAGTTCACTTTCCTATGTCAAGCTCCTTAAAAAATGAAACTAGGATTGGTCGAAGCATAGTTCACTTTCCGATGTCAAGCTCCTTAAAAAATGAAACTGGGACTGGCCGAGCATAGTTCCTGATTTTCTATCAAGCTCGTTAAAAAATGAAACAAGGATTATGAGGATAGTTCTTTTCCTATGTCAACCTCATTAAAAAATGAAACAACTCCCTTTCCAAATCGAGTCTTTTGATTAAGATCTCATAAAATACAAGTCGAGTCCTTGCAAGATCTCGAAAGTGAACCTTCATTCCATCCACTTTGTTGAATGCAATGAAGCTTGGGGGGCATGTACCTCATTTTGCGTCGTTATGTTGGGGGCATGCGAACTTATAACAAGCATAGTTTTTCGTTTCAAGCTTGTGTAAACATGAAGCCGAATCCAAGCAGAGTTCTCTATGGTTCAAGCTTGTGTAAAAATGAACCCATACCCGAGTCACCTTTAAGCTCTTTTCTAACTCGTAAAATATGAAAAGATTGCCAAGTATTTTTTCCCTTTTGACTCGTTAAAGAGACTAAAAATGGGGGTCTTCTTTCAGCTCTTTTCTGACCGTTTAAAGATGAAAAGATCGCTGGGTTGGCCCTCTCGACCCGTTAAATGTAAATGAGAGGTGGTCGTCTTTAAACCCTTTTCCGACCGTGTAAAAATGAAAAGATTGTCGGACCCTTGTCGTTTCAGGTTCGTTAACGGTCACGAAGCAACGTGATATCGATCGCTTTTTTACTTTTTCAGGTCGGTGTCACTACTTACGAAAAGTACTCCTTGGTCGTAATGACCGGGCGTTTCTTTCGAGCATAGTTTTACACTTTTTCGGGCTCGAGAGACACAACTTTACGAAAAAGGACCCCCCCTGGAGTCTTCTTTTCGCTATCTTTTCAAACTCTCTAAACATGAAAAGATGCCAATTTCTTCCTTTGTCAGACTCGTTAAAACTTAATGACATCGGATCCCATCGAACTGACGCTATTCAAGCATATGCTATCCCCGTCAAGCTTTTCATCCAAAAATAACCTGGGTACTCGCCAGAAATGGTGGGGGAATAAAGGAATCATAATCGTCGTCATCGGCAGTATGTCGCTCTTGAACATGGCAATTTCTGCATTCTTGTCTGGGTGGGGACATCTCATCTCGCTTCACATTTGCCTCCATGGGTTTCGGTTATCCTATTTGACCATTCATCTGCTCATCGTTTTGTCATCATGACCCCTGATCATTTGACCTCAAATACTGCCAAATCCGTCATTATGTCGCTGATATGTTCAAGAGAAGTTGGCCTCTGCAAGAATATTCAACCTCCCTCCGATATCTCACACAAAAAATGTTGTCCCTCTCTGTCTCATGTCGATGATGTGGGAAACATTATGGCCCACCTTCGATCAAGATCACTTCCTGTCGACTTCGGCTCATTATCCAGGAAGGTGACCTAGAGACTCCCTTCAGGTACCTTGGAGCGTGCATGCCTCAATGGCAGGTTCTTCGTGTTCAACGCGAGGTTTTCATCATTGGCCTCCGATCGGATGATTCTACGGGTGTTCAACACCGGCTCATTTATTCACACGCCGTGGATTGTACCTATAGTACCTTGAGGACCATCATCATTATTGGTGGCACCTCTCGCGTCCGTTAATAGTTTTCATCATTGACTGGTAATTAGACGATGTTCATGCATGTTCGACTTCGACTCCTATATTCACATGCTTGAACTTGTACTATGTTCGGGTCAAGTTGGAGCGCAAGACCCCGAATTGTGCATATTGAAATCCGGGTTGCATTTTTTGGATTATTTTAATCATTACATGACTCATTCATTGGATGGGTGCGACCATACCTGATTCCATCCATATATCCTCATCGGATGGCTGTGTCCATGCCTGGGATCCAGTTTTATACTCTGTTACAGATGGTTGTGCCCATACCACATATATATCATGTACTTGAGATATCAGTTTTACTTCTTTTCGCAGGTTCTCCGGCAGCAGTGTTTCAGTCACACATGTTCTTGTAAATCAATTCACCCCTCTCTCTCTTGGGCCTCATGCTTTAGGGGGCATCTGTTACACAGTAATTTGTCACCATTTGTCACCGTCCCTGTTACCCCTCTCCTGCACCTTGGAGACCACATTCCGGGACTTGTGAGAAGTGACAAGACTTGAAACCACTTGCATTATTCACCTCTAAACATGAGCTTCATATGCCCTTGAGACATCTCCTGCTCATTGCCCTTAAAAACAACCCTTTTTGTATTAGCGCTGGTGCCCTGTGTTATTCCCACGCCAATGGGGAAAATCCTATTGAAAGGGTGCACCATTATCGCTCTGTCCCAAAGTCGCAATCGCGCCAACCATTTTGGGCAAAGTTTTGAACTAATCAAACCTCCGAAGGTTCTGTCCAACTCATTAACTAAACTGATTCCAAGTTGAGTGAGGATGGTTTGGATTCGAATCTCCTTGGATTGAAAGTAGTTTGCCATCATTCCATGGAAGTTTCCAAGTGATGAAGCCAAATCCATTGTTGTGGGGGATTGACCTTATCTCTTCCTTTTCCTCTATAAAATCTTGTCTCCATGGCTTGAGCAAGCTAGTTTTGACTCTTGTGGCAATACTTGTGCTGAAAGGAAGATATCAAAGGATTGGAGTTGCAAGAAGCCTTCTTTGTATCCATAAGGCTTTACCTAAGTAAGGAGACCTCGTTGTCAAAGAGAGAGAGAGCTTGTCCCTCACCCCTTCAAGCTTTTGCAAGACTTGTGTAGCTGAGCACCCAGCCAAAGGAGGACTTGACGTCAGGACACTGGTTGTATTCTCCTTTGTTGAATATTAATAAATATATGACTATCATTATGGTTCCATTCTCGTTGCACTTGTAATGGTTGATGTTGAATTATATCCTTCCTGACTGATGTATAATTGCATATATTAGATTTCACGCTTGTGTTTGTGTTGTTCTCTTTGTGTGTAGGTGTCCATTCACGTGGATAGTGGAGGATCGTGACAGACCAAGGCAAACGAACGTGGATCTCTTCAACAAACTAAAGCGTTGGATCTCAAGTAGGTCTTCATCACCTACCTTTTTCATTTGCAATTAGGAACTTGCGTGATAGCATTGTTGATTGTTGCTAGACCCGTTCTGGGCTAGTAGGGATCGCCTCTATCTGTAGAGGTGATTTACCTCTCCAACAATTTGGAGTTTGTAGAAAAGACTCGACTGGTATTTTACGAGATCTTAATCAAAAGACTCGATGAGGAAAGGGAGTTGTTTCATTTTTTAATGAGGTTGACACAGTACAAGCGGATCCACTAAGTATACAAGTATAAATGACTGGAAAATACATAATGGATCATATGATCAAGATCAAATAAGTACATGCCTGAATGTCACATATAAGAATGTTAATGATGCTGAAGGATGAAGCGGATCACTGATATCAAAGACTGATCCCAAAAAGTACCAAATGAACATGATGGAATAAGATGGTACTACACTACAAACTCAAGTGCCAGCATATAAAATGTCACCATGAATTACTACAACATATAAGGTGAAGTGGTATCAACTAGCAGCAACATGAGCAACTGTCAAGTGAACCAATGAATGTTGATACAACCTAAGGTCTTCACCGACCACTATGGTACATTTCTACAGCATGGGAATAAATGATCTAAAGTCGACCATGTGAGAAATCGTTTCATTATCGGTCATTGATGTATACCATTAACAAATGCGAGATTACTCACCGATAATGATAATGAGTGTCAAGGTACCCAGTACAATCCAACAAGTGTGAATAGATGAGCTGGAGTCGAACACCTGTAAGAATCTATCGATCAAGAGACAATGATGGTTTCCCACTATCGATAGCGAAGGATCTACCACTAATGACTGCAAACCCCAAGGTACTGCCAAATGGACTATAGATCTTTGCCCCAAAGCAATGAGTCGAAGTCGATAGGGAAAGATCTGCTAGAAGGAAGGCATTGAGGCATCCTCCATTAATCTAGCGCGAGTGTAATCCATAGGCCAATAATGTGGAAGGAATCGGACTAAGAAGATGTAGTAACTTGACCGAAGTATGTTTTCGGCGTACACAAGATATGGCTAGCGCATAGCAGAAACCCTCTAAACCAACCAATAATGAAAGCTGACACAGAGGCGAGGTATCCACCAATAGGTTCAAATGGAAACCAAGGTACTACACGAATCCCAATGTGTGATAATGTAAGCTAATGTCGAACACAAGGGAAACCACTCAGTCAAAGACCCATGATACTATCAATGTTTTGAGCACAATGGTTGACCTATCAATAATGAAAAATAGGGCCAGGTTGCAGCTCTAGGGCCTGTCCTCAGAGCAAGATGTCATCGTCGATAAGGACAAGACCACCAGCAAGAATTTCAATGGAACCTTCTCAAAACCGGCACGAGTAAAGACCATATAACTGATGTGATGATAGACATAGTACTGACAACCAGGGATGGTCGACTGAAAAATGAGTCAAGAGACACCGCAGAGAGGCCGACTTAGGCTAACTTCCCTTGAACAAAAGCACGACTCAATGTGACTATGTGGCAGCATATGATGACTCTGTATAAGCTTATTGCGCAGGAGGCACAAACAAACCCTCCATATGATTGGAAGATATAACCAACTGGGGGATTACAGACTCAATAACAAAGTTATGGCATACCTAAGTCAAACTAAATCCTGCCCAAATGGAGGAGACGTTTTTTGAGTGCTTTGTTCAAGGGTGACACGACTGACTCTAGCTGCCAACAATAAATGAAAATACTGTCCCATTCCCACTCTTTTTTGGAATATATAATTCTTTTTTGGTATTTTTCTTTTAAGCTGGAAAAAGAATAAAAGAATGCTCTGGTATAATCGAAAGAACGAGTATCGGTGAAGCAGATGATCTAGTTCCTGGGATTCGAACATTCCTATGCTCAATGCATGGAGGCGAAAACTGGTCAAAGACACTCAAGGGTATGTTCCTTCCATGGATCAAGGTGTGTCAAGTTGCAAAAGTCAAAGGTATGCAAGTTTGATTTTGCAGTCGTCATGGTCAAAAGTTGGCTTAAACATGAGTCCAAGTGAAGCCGGCTCAAGGCCAAAAGGTGCAAATAGTCAAAATGCAATGCAATAGTACAACTCAACACAAAGGAGCCTCTAGGGTATAAGGCCAGAACAAAACAAAGAAGCAAAGAGGAATGATTCTTCATCGCATAAGTCATGGCGGGACTACAGAGGACTCCCGAACCTACTCAAATCAGAGCAGCATGGGCAACACATGTTAGTGAGGTGCTAACTAGGATGCCCATGTAAAGGATGGCTCTACCATCGTGTCATGGTTTAAAGAATCGGTGAGTGAAGATGGTTTACGAACCATAACACGATGGGATCGACCCTATGGCAAGTGTATCGACAGATGGAGGCTAGTATGCATAATGCAACGGAAAAATGGCTTCCCTAACCTATATGCCAGTGAGAAAACGGTACCTGCCATGACGGGTTAGCAGTCATGGAACCGTCTCGAAACTGTCGAAAACGTCCAAAATGTCCTGAAACTCAAACCATTCTCGACATTCCAAGCTCCCAAGTTAAAAGTTACATGAGACCAAACAAAATCAAGTTTTGAAAAAATTTGACATTTTCAAAGCTTATAAAAGAGTTTTTGGACTCACCATTTTCACCATTTGAGTTTGAGAGTAGAAAAGTGGAGCAAAAGGAGCAAACTTCCATATGCCAAAATAAACCATTCAGATTCTCCCAAAGTCTCCAGGTAACTCTTATACTTGTCTTGCAGTTGATTGTGACTAGTTTTAGAAGTTTTAATTAATTTTTATCGTTGAATGTGTTACGCAGTAATTTGTCACCGTTTGTCACCGTCCCTGTTGCCCCTCTCTCGTATCTTGGAGGACCCGTTCCAGGACTTGTGAGAAGTGACAAGACTTGAAACCAATTGCCTTATTCACCTCTAAACATGAGCTTCATATGCCCTTAAGACATCTCCTGCTCATTTCCCTTAAAACAACCCTTTTTGCATTAGCGCTGGTTCCCTGTGTTATGCCCGCGCCAATGGAGAAAATCCTAATGAAAGGGCGGGCCATTAGCGCTCTGTCCCAGAGTCGCAATCGCGCCAACCATTTTGGGCAAAGTTTTTAACTACTCAAACCTCCAAAGGTTCTGTCCACCTCATTCACCAAACTGATTCCAAGTTGAGTGAGGATGGTTTGGCTTCGAATCTCCTTGGATGGGAAGTAGTTTGCCACCATTCCATGGAAGTTTCCAAGTGATGAAGCCAAATCCATGATTGTGGGGCATTGACCATATCTCTTCCTTTTCCTCTATAAAAGCTTGCCTCCATGGCTTGAGCAAGCTAGTTCTAGTTCTAGTTCTAGCTCTAGTTCTGATAGTTCTGACTCTTGTGGCAATACTTGTGCTGAAAGGAAGATATCAAAAGATTGGAGTTGCAAGGAGCCTTCTTTGTATCCATAAGGCTTTACCTAAGTAAGGAGATCTTGTCACTAAAGAGAGAGAGAGCTTGTCCCTCATCCCTTCAAGCTTTTTCAAGACTTGTGTAGCTGAGCACCCAGCCAAAGGAGGACTTGACGTCAGGATGCTGGTTGTATTCTCCTTTGTTGAATTATTAATAATAGATGACTATCATTATGGTTCCATTCTCATTGTACTTGTAATGGTTGATGTTGAATTATATCCTTCCTGACTGATGTATAATTGCATATATTAGATTTCACGCTTGTGTTTGTTTTGTTCTCTTTGTGTGCAGGTGTCCATTCACGTGGATAGTGGAGGATCCTGACCGGCCAAGGCAAAGGAACATGGGCGACGTCTCTTATAATAACTAAAGCGTTGGATCTCAAGTAGGTCTTCATCACCTACTCTTTATTAGCAATTAGGAACTTGCATGATAGCATTGTTTGATTGTTGCTAGACCCATTCTGGGCTAGTAGGGATCGCCTCTATCCGTAGAGGGGATTTACCTCTCCAACAATTTGGCGACTCCGCTGGGGAGTTTAGCTTGTTGTTTGATTTGTAAATGTTAGACGGAGTCTAAAGCACGGCCAGATAGTCTTCGAAACACTATTTCTTTGCATTAGTGAAGTAGATCAAAGCCGCTTCAGTCAATCTTCAGTTTGGTTTACGGACTGAACAATTTGGAGTTTGTCTTGCCTCTTTGGTTTTCTCTTGTTTGCTTGCTTGGATAGCTTTTTGGATTGAATTTCTTGCTGCCTCTTACCTCCTGACTTGCCTAGATACTGTAAACCGAGCTTTAGACTGCTTATTTTTCTTTTTAACTTGGCAAACTTTATTAGCGCGGTTTTCCCTTTGATAGTCGCGCTAGTGGCCCTTGTTGCTAACTGACAACCCGCGCCAATCCCTATTTAGCACGAGTTACAGCCTGACCGTCGCGCCAGGCCTCTTAGCTTTTTGAGTTCGCTTGTTTGCCAACCTTTTGAGCTTGGATTTGTATCTTGCCACCATCTTTTTCAACTACCTGAGTGTGTTGGAGTCTAGTTTGACTGGTTTTGAGTCTCTCTTTTGAGAAATTCTTAATTTGATTTCCTTTCATCATTACTTGAAGGTTTGTCTCAGTCTCTTCACAATTTTGCATCTTTTTGCTTTTGTTTTTGCAAAAAAATTTCCCCCTCATTGTGTATGAGTGTTAATCGCCTTTGAGTGTTTTTATTTTTTTGATCTTTGGAAATCTCACCCAATTTTCTTGATTTGCACTTGACTGGTTCTTACATTACATTAGAATCATCTTGTGTTTGAGAATTCTCTTGCATAGATCACACGTGCATAATTAGAATTCTCATTTGTGCATAGATTACATTTGCATACTTTTCAAGTCAATTGTGCATAGATTACCTTTACCCTTTGGGTGTTTGCCATTTTCTATCGATTTCACATTTCTAGCCCTAGGGCATCTAGTGGCTTTGTGTGTCGAGCCTTCCTTAGGTGTTTTGGTCTTCTATCGGTCTAGCCGACTCTTCATTTGCTCCCTTACACTTGTTTGGTAGTTGTGAATCATTTTGTTGTGTTATTTGAGTGACTTGCTTTGTCTTCACTCGAATTCCGCTTCACCTCACTTTGAGCCTAGATTACACGGCTCATTTGTGTCTTTGGGACTTTTCTCATTTTTGAGGGATTGTTTTGTGATTTTAGGGAACTGGATGTTCTTGTATCGGTTAGAATTTGTTTGTATTATTTCTCAAAAGTTCTTTAGTGCATTTTGCCATTATTGAAAAAGAAAATCTCTTTTGCTTTGAAATGGTTAATGAAAGTTAGGACTTTTCATTTCGATTAGTGATTGGTGATCTTAAAGAAAAGTTTGTTAATTTCCATTAGCTACATTAGGGAAGTTCTTTGTTATCTTGTGATCGTTTCGTTTGCGTGAAAGCTCTCGAACCTTCTCCTAACTAGCATTCATCGAATGAAATGACATGTTTTGGCATATAGATTGCATTTAGGGAGTTTTGAGAGATTACATACGGTAGGACCTGAAACCCAAACCAAACACAAGATCAACTTTAAAATGAACTGAATAAACTTAACAACGCATTGGAACTTAACGCTCACATTCTAGAAGTCTAGGCTAGAGACGTGCTCCGGCGTCGTTAAACCTAGTCACTATTGTTTCACATTACGGTTGGGTGATTCCTCCTTGTGTGATTCAAGTGTGGTCTAGTACGGACTTGTGCTCCCACATACCGTCGCGTATATATGGGGAGACTCCACTAGGTTATCATCCTTGATCCATAAGCCGTGTCTGCCGCCTTACAAGCCGTAACGCACCGAACACAGCTTTCGGGAAGATTGACTGCAGTATGCGAAGTCCTTGGTTTTCATATGATTGCCAAGGTGTATAAGCAGTTTTACGGATTGTCTGGTAAACCCTTTCCCTAGTTTCTCCAGAGTAGTCACTTTTGATCCTTTTTGGACTCCTTAAATGAAAAGGCTCACTTGAGCAGTTTTTCACTTCGGGCTCACAAAACATTCGAAGGCGACTAGAGTCACCTTTTTGTCCTTTTCTCGACTCTTAAAACATGAAAAGTTCAAGTTCAGTTCCTTTTTCTTAAAATTTATTCGACTATGTTCACATCTACTCGCTTAGGTCTTGTTCGCATTAGCTTGAGTAGGTTTCTTTTTCATTCTTGATGGAAACTTTTTCAGGGTTCACCAACCCAGGTTCCCCCCTTGTAGGGAATCCTGGTCATTTCCCTCCTCTCGGGAATGTTGGTGCTCCTTACATGGCAACGTTGTCCCTCCCAGTGTTAACTGTTGGGTTGCCTGTTTGGTTGTTCTCAACCTCTCTGGTCCCTGCCGTCTCACCTACTAATCAATCAGTCCCTCCACCTGAACAACCTCATGTTGATTCTAAGGTGGACCTCTCCCCTTCTACGCCCACTTCTACGTCCTCATCTTCTACTTCGCCTGGTGAAAGCCTCGATTCGAGTAACCAGGTGGCTAAGAAGAAGAAGAAGAATACAAAGAAGATGAAGGCTGTCAAAGGAGAGGCTAAAAGCGCAGCTACCCCCTCGAGTACACCTGAAGTCGGGCCACCTTCTGCTCCTCCGCGGAAGGTCAAGTTTCCTTGTAGATTGTGCAAGGATGACCACCTTCTTCGCGATTGTCCTGGGATTCCCAGGGTCTTAGAAGTATGGTCCCGCAATCCGGCCCGCCCCTCATCACCCTCTGCATCTCACGGCGATGCTACCCTATCAGTTGGGAATAGTAAAGGAAAAGGGAAGATTCGAATCCCTTGCAGACTTTGTGAAGGCAATCATCCCCTTCACCTTTTTCCGCTCATGGATAAAGCCTTCGACTTCTTGGAAAGTCTCGCAGCTCCCTCACCCCAACTCCCCGTTGGATTTCAACGTCTTTCTACAGCTGCAGATCATCCCCCTGCTGACAACGAGATTGGTTCAAATTCCTCTCTTGTCCAGCCTCCTCTTCCTGAACCTTCCTCTACCCAGCCTGTTCTAGACCAATTATTGGTCGGAAAGAGTGTCGACTCGAGTTCACCACCCAATCACTCTGTTTTGGAAGGGCGTCATTCACATGTTCTTCCTGTCTCCTCAGATTCCCCTAAGTCCGGAAATGACTCTCCTATCCCAGCTGCTCCCGAAAGTCCCTCTTCGGTTCCTATGGAGCATGGGGGCAATCATACGATTCCCCCACCAAGTAGTTTGGCCATCTCCTTTAATTGGAGTCACCTGACTGCTTTCCACCTTCCATCCCATGTGCCTTTCCAGATTACGGTACTTGCTTGTGATGAGGCAGTACCTGGCACTGTTCTGGATGAAGGTGCGTCGGTCAGTCTTATGTCGTACACTACTTGGCAAGCTTTAGGTTCCCCGCAGCTCGGGCCGATCACGCTGAATATGTTGGCTTTTGACGGAGGAGCCTGTCCATCTCTAGGAGTCCTACCGAAGTTCTCTATTACTTTGGGAGGTAAAACCGTATATATCGACGTGTTAGTTACCCAAGGTGTTTTACATTTCAGTCTTCTCCTTGGTCGCGACTATATTTATGCTATGGGGGCCCTTGTCTCTTCTCTTTTCCTTGTGGTTTGCTTTTCACACGATGGAAGAATGGTGACTATCGATCAATTGTCATTCGTTAGTCCCCCGATGCCTCCTGCACAGTTGTCGTCCCCTCCTAGTTTTTATCCACCAGTTGTATCTGCCCCCCCGCAAATCAACTACGTGGCCACCTATCCCATACCTGTATCCAGCGATACCGCCGTCGTGCATAGTGTCCTGGGGGCATTGGGTCCTGATTTCCGAGATGTTGACCTCCCACCAGGAGAGCCACTCTTGGAAGCCCCAACTTCCTGTTCATTATGATGAAGTTTGGGTGGAGCATAGTTCACTTTCCTATGTCAAGCTCCTTAAAAAATGAAACTAGTATTGGTCGGAGCATAGTTCACTTTCCGATGTCAAGCTCCTTAAAAAATGAAACTGGGACTGGTTGAGCATAGTTCCTGATTTTCTGTCAAGCTCGTTAAAAAAAGAAACAAGGATTATGAGGATAGTTCTTTTCCTATGTCAACCTCATTAAAAAATGAAACAACTCCCTTTCCAAATCGAGTCTTTTGATTAAGATCTCGTAAAATGCAAGTCGAGTCTTTGCAAGATCTCGAAAGTGAACCTTCATTCCATCCACTTTGTTGAATGCAATGAAGCTTGGGGGGCATGTACCCCGTTTTGCGTCGTTATGCTGGGGGCATGCGAACTTATAACAAGCATAGTTTTTCGTTTCAAGCTTGTGTAAACATGAAACCGAATCCAAGCAGAGTTCTCTATGGTTCAAGCTTTTGTAAAAATGAACCCATACCCAAGTCACCTTTAAGCTCTTTTCTAACTCGTAAAATATGAAAAGAGTGTCGAGTATTTTTTCGTTTTTGACTCGTTAAAGAGACTAAAAATGGGGGTCTTCTTTTAGCTCTTTTCTGACCGTTTAAAGATGAAAAGATCGTCGGGTTGGCCCTCTCGACCCGTTAAATGTAAATGAGAGGAGGTCGTCTTTAAACCCTTTTCCGACCGTGTAAAAATGAAAAGATTGTCGGACCCTTGTCGTTTCAGGTTCGTTAACGGTCATGAAGCGACGTGATATCGATCGCTTTTTTACTTTTTCAGGTCGGTGTCACTACTTACGAAAAGTACTCCTCGGTCGTAATGACCGGGCGGTTCTTTCGAGCATAGTTTTATACTTTTTCGGGCTCGAGAGACACAACTTTACGAAAAAGGACCCCCCTGGAGTCTTCTTTTCTCTGTCTTTTCAAACTCTCTAAACATGAAAGGATGCTGAGTTCTTCCTTTGTCAGACTCGTTAAAACTTAATGACATCGGATCCCGTTGAAATGACGCTCTTCAAGCATATGCTATCCTCGTCAAGATTGTCATCCAAAAATAACCGGGGTACTCGCCAGAAATGGTGGGTGAATAAAGGAATCATAATCGTCGTAATAGGCAGTATGTCGCTCTTGAACATGGCACTTTCTGCATTCGTGTCTGGGTGGGGACATCGTATCTCGATTCACATTTGCCTCCATGGGTTTGGGTTATCCTATTTGACCATTCATCTTCTCATCATCTTGTCATCATGACCCTTGATCGTTTGACCTCAAATACTGCCAAATCCGTCATTATGTCGCTGATATGTTCAAGAGAAGTTGGCCTCTGCAAGAATATTCAACCTCCCTCCGATATCTCACACAAACCATGTTGTCCCTCTCTATCTCGTGTCGATGATGTGGGAAACATTATGGCCCACCTTCAATCAAGATCACTTCCTGTCGACTTCAGCTCATTATCCAGGAAGGTGACCTAGAGACTCCCTTCACGTACCTTGGAGCCTGCATGCCTCAATGGCAAGTTCTTCGTGTTCGACGGGAGGTTTTCATTAGTGGCCTCCGATCGGATGATTCTACGGGTGTTCGACACCGGCTCATTGATTCACACGCCGTGGATTGTACCTATAGTACCTTGAGGACCATCATCATTATTGGTGGCACCTCTCGCGTCTGTTAACATTTTTCATCATTGACTGGTAATCAGACGATGTTCATGCATGTTCGACGTCGACTCCTATATTCAAAAGCTTGAACTTGTACTATGTTCGGGTCGAGTTGAAGCGCAAGACCCCGGATTGTGCATATTGAAATCCGGTTTGCATTTTGTGGATTATTTTAATCATTACATGACTCATTCATTGGATGGCTGTGACCATACCTGAGTGCATTCATAGATCCTCATCGGATGGCTGCGTCCATGCCTGGGATCCAGTTTTATACTCTGTTACAGATCGCTGCGCCCATACCACATATATATCATGTACTTGAGATATCAGTTGTACTTCTTTTCACAGGTTCTTCGGCGGCAGTGTTTCAGTCACACATGTTCTTGTAAAGAACTTCACCCCTCTCTCTCTCAGGCCTCATGCTTTAGGGGGCATCTGTTACACAGTAATTTGTCACCATTTGTCACCGTCCTTGTTACACCTCTCCTACACCTTGCAGACCACATTCCGGGACTTGTGAGAAGTGACAAGACTTGAAACCACTTGCATTATTCACCTCTAAACATGAGCTTCATATGCCCTTGAGATGTCTCCTGCTCATTGCCCTTAACAACAGCCATTTTTGCATTAGCGCTTGTGCCCTGTGTTATGCCCGCGCCAATGGGAAAAATCCTATTGAAAGGGCGCACCATTAGCGCTCTATCCCAAAGTCGCAATCACGCCAACCATTTTGGGCAAAGTTTTGAACTAATCAAACCTCTAAAGGTTCTATCCAACTCATTCACCAAACTGATTCCAAGTTGAGTGAGGATGGTTTGGATTCGAATCTCCTTGGATGGAAAGTAGTTTGCCACCATTCCATGGAAGTTTCCAAGTGATGAAGCCAAATCCATTGTTGTGGGGGATTGAAATTATCTCTTCATTTTCCTCTATAAAATCTTGTCTCCATGGCTTGAGCAAGCTAGCTCTGACTCTTGTGGCAATACTTGTGCTGAAAGGAAGATATCAAAAGATTGGAGTTGCAAGAAGCCTTCTTTGTATCCATAAGGATTTACCTAAGTAAGGAGACCTTGTTGTCAAAGAGAGAGAGAGCTTGTCCCTCACCCCTTCAAGCTTTTGCAAGACTTGTGTAGCTGAGCACCTAGCCAAAGGAGGACTTGACGTCAGGACGCTGGTTGTATTCTCCTTTGTTGAATATTAATAAATAGATGACTATCATTATGGTTCCATTCTCGTTGCACTTGTAATGGTTGATGTTGAATTATATCCTTCCTGACTGATGTATAATTGCATATATTAGATTTCACACTTGTGTTTGTGTTGTTCTCTTTGTGTGCAGGTGTCCATTCACGTGGATAGTGGAGGATCGTGACAGGCCAAGGAAAAGGAACGTGGACGACGTCTCTTCAACAAACTAAAGCGTTGGATCTCAAGTAGGTCTTCATCACCTACCTTTTTCATTTGCAATTAGGAACTTGCGTGATAGCATTTTTGATTGTTGCTAGACCCGTTCTAGGCTAGTAGGGATCGCCTCTATCTGTAGAGGTGATTTACCTCTCCAACAATTTGGAGTTTGTAGAAAAGACTCGACTGGTATTTTACGAGATCTTAATCAAAAGACTCGATGAGGAAAGGGAGTTGTTTCATTTTTTAATGAGGCTGACACAGTAAAAGAACTATCCACATAACCCTTGTTTCATTTTTGTAACGAGCTTGACACAAGATCAGGAACGCACCGAACACAGTATTCAGGAAGATTGACTACAGTACGGAAAGTCCTTGGTTTTCATACAATTTCCAAGGTGTATAAGCAGTTTTACGGATTATTTGGTAAACCACTTGCCTAGTTTCTCCAGAGCAGCTACTTTTGGATCCTTTTCGGACTCTGTAAAAGAAAAGGCTATATTGAGCATTTGTCACTTCGGGCTCTTTAAACATTCCAAGGCGACTAGAGTCATCTTTTGTCCTTTTCTCGACTCTTAAAACATGAAAAGGTCAAGTTGTGTTCCTTTGTCTTAAAATTTATTCGGCCGCGTTCACATTTACTTGGTTAGGTCTTGTTCACGTTAGCTTGAGTAGGTTTCTTTTTTGTTCTTGATTGCAACTTTCTCGGGGTGCACCAACCCAAGTTCCCCCCCCTGATGGGAATCCTGGTCATTTCCCCCGTCTCGGGAATGTTGGTGCTCCTTACATGGCAATGTTGTCCCTCCCAGGGTTAACTGTTGGGTTGCCTGTTTGGTTGTTCTCAACCTCTCTGGTCCCTGCCGTCTCACCTACTGATCAATCAGTCCCTCCACCTGAACAACCTCATGTTGATTCTAAGGTGGACCTCTCCCCTTCTACGCCCACTTCTATGTCCTCATCTTCCACATCGCCTGGTGAAAGTCTCGATTCAAGTAACAAGGTGGCTAAAAGAAGAATAGAAGAAAAAGAACAAGAAGGCTCTCAAAGGAGAGGCTAAAAACGCAGCTACCCCCTCGAGTACACCTGAAGTCGGGCCACCTTCTGCTCCTCCGCGGAAGGTCAAGTTTCCTTGTAGATTGTGCAAAGATGACCACCTTCTTCGCGATTGTCCTGGCATTCCCAGGGTCTTAGAAGTATGGTCCCGCGATCCGGCCTGCCCCTCATCGCCCTCTGAATCTCACGGCGATGCTACCCTATCAGTTGGGAATAGTAAAGGAAAAGGGAAGATTCAAATCACATGCAGACTTTGTGAAGACAATCATCCCCTTCACCTTTGTCCGCTCATGGATAAAGCCTCCAACGTCTTGGAAAGTCTCGCGGCTCCCTCACCCCAACTCCCCATTGGATATCAACATCCTTCTACAGCTGCAGATCGTCCCCCTGTTGACAACGAGATTGGTTCAAATCCCTCTCTTGTCCAGCCTCCTCTTCCTAAACCTGGCTCTGCCTAACCTGTTCGGGACCAACCATTGGCCGAAGAGAGTGTCAACTTGGGTTCCCCGCCTGTTGATCACTCAGGTTCAGAAGAGCGTCATGCTCATGTTCTTCTCGCTCATCAGATTCTCTTGATTCCAGAAATGACCCTCCTATCCCAGCTGCTCCCAAAATTCCCTCTTCGGTTCCTATGGAGCATGGGGGCGATCATACGATTCCCCCACTAAGTAGTTTGGCCATCTCCTTTGATTGGAGTCACCTGACCGCTTTCCGCCTTCCATCCCATGTGCCTTTCCAGATTACGGTACTTGCCTGTGATAAGGCAGTACCTGGTACTGTTCTGGATGAAGGTGGGTCAGTCAGTCTTATGCCGTACACTACTTGGCAAGCTTTAGGTTCCCCGCAGCTCGGGCCGGTCATGCAGAATCTGTTGGCTTTCGACGGAGGAGCCTATCCATCTCTAGGAGTCCTCCCGAAGTTCCCTATTACTTTGGGAGGTAAAACCTTCTATATCGACGTGTTGGTTACCCAAGGTGTTTTAGATTTCAGTCTTCTCCTTGGTCGCGACTATGTTTATGCTATGGGGGCCCTTGTCTCTTCGCTTTTCCGTGTGGTTTGCTTTCCACACGATGGAAGAATGGTGACTATCAATCAATTGTCATTCGTTAGTCCCCCGATGCCTCCTGCGCAGCTATCGTCCCCTCCTAGTTTTTATCCACCAGTTTTATCTACCCCCCCGCAAATCAACTACGTGGCCACCTATCCCATACCTGTATCCAGTGATGCCGCCGTCGTGCATAGTGTCCTGGGGGCATTAGGTCCTGACTTCCGACATGTTGACCTCCCACCGAGAGAGCCACTCTTGGAAGCCCCAACTTCCTGTTCATTATGATGAAGTTCGGGCGGAGCATAGTTCACTTTCCTATGTCAAGCTCCTTAAAAAATGAAACTAGGTCTGGCCGAGCATAGTTCCTGATCTTGTGTCAAGCTCGTTAAAAAATGAAACAAGGGTTATGAGGATAGTTCTTTTACTGTGTCAACCTCATTAAAAAATGAAACAACTCCCTTTCCCAATCGAGTCTTTGACTAAGATCTCGTAAAATACAAGTCGAGTCTTTCCAAGATCTCGAAAGTGAACCTTCATTCCATCCACTTTGTTGAATGCAATGAAGCTTAGGGGGCATGTACCTCGTTGCGTCATTATGCTGGGGGCATGCGAACTTATAACAAGCATAGTTTTTCGTTTCAAGCTTGTGTAAACATGAAACCGAATCCAAGAAGAGTTCTCCATGGTTCAAGCTTGTGTAAAAGTGAACCCATACCCGAGTCACCCTTAAGCTCTTTTCTGACTCGTAAAATATGAAAAGATTGCCGAATATTTTTTCCCTTTTTGACTCATTAAAAAGAATCAAAATGGAGGTCTTCTTTCAGCTCTTTTCTGACCGTTTAAAGATGAAAAGATTGCCGAGTTATTCCTCTTGACTCGTTAAATGAAAATGAGAGGCGGTCGTCTTTAAACCCTTTTCCGACCGTTTAAAAATGAAAAGATCGTCGGACCCTTGTCGTTTCCGGTTCGTTAACGATCACGAAGCGACGTGGTTTTGATCGCTTTTTTACTTTTTCAGATCAAAGTCACTACTTATGAAAAGTACTCCTCGGTCATAATGATTGGGCGGTTCTTTCGAGCATGGTTTGATAATTTTTCGGGCTCGAGAGACACAACTTTACGAAAAGGGACACCCCTGGAGTTTCCTTTTTGCTGTCTTTTCAAACTCTCTACACATGAAAAGGCACCGAGTTTTTCCTTTGTCAGACTCGTTAAAACTTTAATGACATCAGGTTTCATCGTGATGACACCTTTCAAGCATATGCTATCCCCGTCAAGCTTTCCATCCAAAAATAACCAGGGTACTGGCCAGAAATGGTGGGGGAATGAAGGAACCGTAATCGTTGTCGTCGGCAATATGTCGCTCTTGAACATGGCACTTTCTACATTCGTGTCTGGGTGGAGACATCTCATCTCGCTTCACATTTGCCTCCATGGGTTTGGGTTATCCTATTTGACCATTCATCTGCTCCCCGTCTTGTCATCATGACCACTGATCATTTGACATCAAATACTGCCAAGTCCACTGTTGTGCCACCGATATGTTCAAGAGAAGTTGACCTCTGCAGAATACTCAACCTCCCTCTGATACCTCACACAAAACATGTTGTCCTTCTCTGTCTCGTGTCGATGATGTGGGAAAATTATGGCCCCACCTTTTGATCAGATCACTTCCTGTCGACTTCAGCTCATTATCCAGGAAGATGACCTAGAGACTCCCTTCAGGTACCTTGGAGCCTGCATGCCTTAATGGCAGGTTCTTCATGTTCGACGAGAGGTTTTCATCATTTGGCCTCCGATTAGATGATTCTATGGGTGTTCGACACCGGCTCATTGATTCACACGCCGTGGATTGTACCTATAGTACCTTGAGGACCATCGTCATTATTGGTGGCCCCTCTCGCGTCTGTTAACAATTTTCATCATTGACTCGTAATTAGATGATGTTAATGCATGTTCGACTTTAACTCCTATATTCACATGCTTGAACTTGTACTGTGTTCGGGTCGAGTTGGAGCGCAAGACCCCGGATTGTGCATATTTAGATCTGGGTTGCATTTTGTGGATTATTGTAATCATTACATGACTCATTCATTGGATGGTTGCGACCATACTTGAGTCCATTTATAGATCCTCATCGGATGTCTGCATCCATACCTGGGATCCAGTTGTATATACTCTGTTACGGATGGTTGCACCCATACCACATCTATCATGTACTTGAGATATCAGTTGTACTTCTTTTTGCAGGTTCTCCAGCGGTAGTGTTTTCAGTCACGCATGTTCTTGTAAAGTGTTTCACCCCTCTCTTTCTCGGGCCTCATGCTTTAGGGGGCATCTGTTACACAGTAATTTGTCACCGTTTGTCACCGTCCCTGTTACCCCTCTCCTGCATCTTGGAGGACGCATTCTGGGACTTGTGAGAAGTGAAAAGACTTGAAACCACTTGCATTATTCACCTCTAAACATGAGCTTCATATGCCCTTGAGACATCTCCTGCTCATTGCCCTTAAAAATAGTCCTTTTTGCATTAGCGCTGGTGCCCTGCGTTATGCCCGCGCCAATGGGGAAAATCCTATTGAAAGGGCGCGCCATTAGCGCTCTGTCCCAGATTCACAATCGCGCCAACCATTTTGGGCAAAGATTTCAACTACTAAAACCTCCGAAGGTTCTGTCCACCTCATTCACCAAACTGATTCCAAGTTGAGTGAGGATGGTTTGGCTTCGAATCTCCTTGGATGGGAAGTAGTTTGCCACC